>CM056385.1:8765393-8943870 GCA_029718625.1 Synaphobranchus kaupii
TGTGAAAAGTGATAACGTCATCTATCAGGGGGAATATGGCTGGATGGGACACTGGGACTTGTCTAGGGCGGAGCCTAATACTCCAATATTACCCAGATTATGGCAATACTCGTATTATTGTAATATTGTATCCTTTATCTGATTATCTTTATCGTCTTGAGATCATAATCGGCGTATTCAAAAACCTGATTAAGACACCTGGGGAGGTTCAACACTAAAAGGTTATGTAGCCACGCACAAAAGGAGGAACTCTATACGCTCATATTTGCCCCAATATTAATAAATAAAATAAATTTGCTATCGAACGAGCCCCAAACCATCACTCTGGATGTGGATGGATCGCTTTAAGGGTTTCTTCTGACTTTTGTCACCATAGAGTTCTATAGGAAGATGAGGTCAGGAGAAATAACCCTTGCAGTGATCCATTCACATCTACTCCATATCTGGCAACAGAGTTTGGTTTGGGGCTCGTTCGATAGCTCAAACCCTTGATGACTTACAGCCATTTAGCCAGCCGTATGTTCCGTACCAGTGTAATTTACAGCTTAATCTAGTCCCACCCACCCAATTCCCATGGAGATCCATTCAAATGCAGAAAGGTTATAGTATCACTTGCAACAGTACCTGAAAATAAGATATGAGTCTTTTGATGTTGATGGGTCACAGACTTCAAGAAGTAACTGCATGCAAAGGATATGTGACCAAATATTAAATATGATACTTTAAAAATGTTAAAGCAAAGGGTGTGAATACTTGATGTGAATGTGATATTTCAGTTTTTTATTTGTAATGTAATCCTCAAGATATCTAAATACTTTATTTAATTTGCACATTATAGAGAATTCTACAGGAGTAGAAACAATCCCATGTAAATATCTTTTAATTTGACTTTGCAACACAGCAAAAAGAGAAATAATCAATGGGGTATGAATACTTTGTGAAGCCGCTGTATGTGTAACCTGTGTAGGTTGCGTGATTTGCGATGTGTGCACCTCTAGCGAACGACAACATTTTACACTTTTGCAGCATGTTGCACAGGTTGCGCAGTCCATGTAATTGCTGGCCTTTAGATGGCGACGTATTGAACAAAGTCCTAAATTCCATAAACATTTATGGAACAAAGTCCATAAATTCTTTCCTTGACGAATAGTAGTGGTGCCAGTATCGTCAAAAATATTCAGCTACCCTCTCAAACCGCTTCATATGTGGTGTTTAAAGTTCGTAACAGGAAGTGAACATACGAGTGACCTTTGGCGGAAATCCTACTTCACATCACCAGGCAAACAATTATCATATGTGTGGCGGGCACTGGTTACCAACTATGCTCTTTTAAATTCTTGGGGAGGTACGTGACATCTACGTGGACATGGTCTGCAACCTACGCACATGCCGCTCAACACCTACACACTCATTTTTACGTGTACTCTTCAGAAGTATAAAACTGCCCTAAGACTTTGACGCAGCCTTCTCCACGTCACTGCTTTGAGCCTTTCTCATTATACATCTGATTAGGCACCAATGGCTCAATTGAGCATTTGTGTTTAGCCCAACAATTATACTTCCTGTTTCGGATGTGCTCCCCTTAGGTTTCTATTGTGTCGCCGTCTCTACAAGTGACATACTCTCAGGTCTTACTCCGATTTCTTCCGGCTTTTTAAAAGTGTGCATGTCAGGCAGAAGTCAAAGATGCAGGCTGAAAACAAGCAAGTACACCGTTTCTATTGAGCATATGCCGATTATGGAAAGAATCATGTAAACGTAGCTATTGGAGTAATCACATTACTTGTATCCATGTGCAATAGTATAAATACTGGCATAAACTGATTACTCTCAATAATCGGGGTGTTGGTGTGCATATAAACATAACCGGTGGTATCAATCTATTTTTTAAGTCACCCATGCCTTTTCTTGGGTCCCAGGATTCTGTGTATTGTCCCTGGGTGGTGGGTACATGTATTGCGGGATGCTTCACCCATTCTCTATCTGCCACTACAGTTTGAAAGATGATGACACTGGAGACAACGAAGATCCGGCAGCCACCCGAGAAGGGAAGAGCGACAGTAGTGGCGTCAACAATCACAATAACAATGTGCGACGAAAGGTTGGTGGTTTTGGTGGTTAGCTTAATGCTCTTAACTACGTAGGTAGGAAGGTAGGCCTATATATTGGAGGCTACTGAATGACGAAGCAGGAATACTGTCCTGATGTAGCTGCACAACAATGCATTACATTACTGCCATTTAATGGATGGTTTTATCCAGAGCAGTTTACAAGTGCAAAGATGAAAGTGCAGTAATTCCCTAGAGGGGGGAAAGTAACTTACAGACCTCAGAGATGGCAAGTTCAGGAACGGCAGACTAGATAATATACGATCTGTTAGTTACCCTGTTGAACATTAAGCTAAATTATACAAACAAGAACAGAATGCCGTCTTGAACATTAAGCTATGTTATATGTATACGGGCAAAGAACTGCAGGATTTAAAAACAGAAAATTAAGTTACACTTATTGTGGTTTTAGGGCTGAGTAAAAGCGTAACACCTGGTTCACACCATCTACTCACGACGCCAATAAAAACCCTGTACCTGATCACGTGCAGCGACAAGGGGGCGTTGTAAGCGCATTTGGTACGACACCAATAACTTACCGATTGTAAACACTTGATTGCAAAGTACAATACAGTCACCAGACATGCCGATGGTCTCGGCAATTCTGTTCCAAGCCTGTTCCAAGTTTTCCAACATCCCTGTAGTCGTACAGACTGTTATCGTATAGAATTGGGTGGTTTGAGACTGACGATGAGCTGCTTTTCAGAAAGACAAAAAAGAATGTGAGCTCGTCCGACACTTTTATAAAAATAAAAAATAAATTTTTTTTTTATTTTAAATATCTAGAGCACCGTCTTTTCTGATTGGTTGGTTGTGCGACAAATTTGACTGCTAGTCAATGTTTCAGAGAGACATACATACAGGTTATTTTTTGCTCTTTTCTGACTCCACCCCGCCCGCTGTTTGTTGCCGTCATCCATAGACTTTGAATGGAATCTTGTCACTTTGTCACTGTCACGAGTAGAGGGTGTGAACCCATCTACTCGCGTTAGGTTGGGGTGGAGGAGCTGAGGTGCAGTCTGAAGATGTGTCTTCAGTCTGTCAGAAGATGGCAAACATCTCTACTGTTGTGACCACAGCAAAAGCCAGAGTATTGCAAACGTTGTGAAGTGTTTGGTTTCTCTCGTATCAGCATTTAAATAGCCACCGGCTGTTTCTCTGAATACAATTAGCTAAATTACTGAGGGCAAATGTAAATGGTAGAAGGAAATTGAGGTGTTTTTTTTGTCGAGTAATTATTAATAATGAGCTAATAAGCATAAGGCCAACCAAGTATGTCCTGTTGGCTTTATTACAAATGTCAAAATGTGGAAAAAGCCTCCTTTTTATTGTTTCTTTCAGAATGGATGGAAAGAATAAAAGCACTTAGTACATGTACATTGAAATTTGTAAAGTGTTTCCAATTTCTGCTGTATCTAATCATTTGCTGTCCGCGACCAGGTTTCTCTGATCAGGTGTCAAGTAGCCTGCATAGTGCAAACCTGTAATGCGTCACGTTATATATTCACAGTATATTGTTAACATCTCTCTCTCTCTCCAACTCTCTTTGCCTCTCTCTCTCTGTGTTAGGCCATTTCTCCAGGGGCAGGTGAACACCCTCTCCAGTACAACTACACCTTTTGGTACTTCCGCCGAACACCCAGCCGTCCTGCCAACACCCAGAGCTATGAGCAGAACATCCGTCAGATAGGCACAGTGGCCTCGGTCAGTTCCACTCAGGGGAAGGGGTGGGGTTGGTCTGCGTATGATGCTGAAACCAGTGCTACAGTGGTGGCTACCTTTCAACTAAGGCAGCCCAACTCTTTAAAAAAAAAAAATTTATTGTGTCCTGAAGACACAAATTACAAAATGATTTTCATTAACAACACAAGTATTCTGCAGCTGGAGTCTTTCAGGTTTAAGTGTTAGTGGTCTGATACCAAGAGATTTGCATCTGGACAGATTTGGTTACACTAGAGAAAACCCTGCACATTGAGATGGATGGTAGCTGAAGCATTTGGCTTTAACAAGTTTCTCAATGGCACTGTCCTTTTTAAGAAGCACTGCTAGCTCATGGGACTTTATTCTACGAAGCCACTGGCAGTCAGACAGACTGGTCACATCAATACAGTGTCAGTGACATGCTTTGGCAGCTCATCAGTCTCTCTTTCACTTAGGTAAGTCTGTCTGCCTCCATATAAACCCTTCCCATTTGCTGACTTAGGTGGAGCAGTTCTGGAAGCTATACAGTCACCTCGTGCGGCCGGGGGACCTGATTGGCCACAGTGACTTCCATATCTTCAAGGAGGGCATAAAGCCCATGTGGGAGGTAAGAATGTGTGTGTGTGTGTGTGTGTGTGTGTGTGTGTGTGTGTGTGTGTGTGTGTGTGTGTGTGTGTGTGTGTGTGTGTGTGTGTGTGTGTGTGTGTGTGTGTGTGTGTGTGAGTGAGTGAGTGAGTGAGTGAGTGAGTGAGTGAGTGAGTGAGTGAGTGAGTGAGTGAGTGAGTGAGTGAGTGAGTGAGTGAGTGAGTGAGTGAGTGAGTGAGTGAGTGAGTGAGTGAGAAAGGGAGGGAGGGAGGGAGGGAGTGAGAGTAAATATAAGCTGGAGCGAGAACTGCAGCTGTGTGCGCGCGCCTTGACTTTGTGTGTAATTGTTGAAAATTGTGTAGTACACACAGTGGCCTTACTTTGCATTCTAGTAGCAGCCATTTCCCCCGTTTGCATTGATGTCATTGGGATATCCGATTACTGTAAACTATCAGCTTACGCCAGTATTTAACTTATCACGTTCACATGGACATAAGAAATGTGATGACTCCAAAAGCCGCGTTTACATGATTCTCTCCATAATCGGCTCTGTTGAAAACGTAGCAACTAACTGCTTCCCATTGTAAGAAAGTTGTAATGATCCACCCGTAAAAAATGTAAATAGATAAAAAAAGATTTTATAGCAAGCCAATCAGATTCAGAGGCTTTCTTTTCAACTTGTTTTTATTGTAGTTTTCAATCCCACTGAAGACAGGGCTGAGCTTTGGGCTAGAACAGGTTAAAATGCATTGTGATGGTTTCTGTATTGTCTACTGACAAAAGTTTTTGAATATTTTTCATCAGACCACGTTACCTAGCTGTCTAGCCAAAAAAAAAGGCAACTAGCCAAAATTCTATATATTTCACGTGTTCCATTTTCCATGTTCCAATCACAAAGAATTGTGGATCTAGTGTTTACATTTTAATCTGAAAGACCACCAAATTTATACATTTAGCTGTTAGATTTTCTTCCGGGGGATCATGCAGTTCGGAGTCCACCCACCACAGATTCAGAAAATCCTGTGGGGAACACTGGCTGAACAATATATTCTCACCGGTGAAATGTTTTAATTTCATAATAAAATTCTGGAAGTGAGATCTTGAAGGAATCCCATGCCAAGCAAATGTTGACGGGTGGAACAATTTTAACGTTACACCGCCCCTCCTGTCTGACATGCGTAGTTTAGAAAAGCCGAAAGAAACCAGAGAAAGGTGTTCACATGCACCATAAAATCGAAAGTTTGGGCAAAAAAACAGGTGTGTAAATCAGGTTTTCGAAAACACGGATTATGACCTTACATTGATTCGGATAAAGGTGTTTACATTACCATTTCAGTAACCAGAGTATTAGTGTGCATGTAAATGTACCCATTGTTTTCCATAATTGGCCTGCATCCTCAGGATGAAGCAAACAAGAATGGAGGGAAGTGGATCATACGGCTGCGGAAGGGGCTGGCCTCACGGTTCTGGGAGAACATCATTCTGGCCATGCTGGGGGAGCAGTTTATGGTGGGAGAGGAGATCTGCGGTGTAGTGGTGTCTATCCGCTTCCAGGTCAGTCACTAAAGTGCATTGGAGCAATATGTGTATTTCTGTGGCAGACAGTTAGGGCAGGGTTGTAGGAAGTACAGGGGGACAGGGGCGACTGTGCCCTTCAATATTTACAGGAGTTTAAAATGTCCGCCTAAAAAACTAATTTGGGGACTTTCATTTTGAAATTATACACCAGAGATCATTACCGTAGTGCGTGGAGAAATTAATTGAATTAATTGATTTTGTCCCCTTTCCCCTACTTACCTATATGTAATCTTTGTTTATTCTCATGCTTAAAGCTAATAAAACACAAAAAGTTGAAGAAAACTGTAAACAAACAAAATGTGCTGAACAGACCCAGGTCCTTTCTGGAGAGCAGGTTTCTGCAACATGGTACCATCACTGCCATTGCACAGCACGTTAATGTAGATCAGGGGAAAGTTTTTATAAATTGGGCTAAATCTTTCAGTAAGGAAGGGCTGTGGAGTGCTGATGCCATCTGGGAGGCAACCAAACCTATCAAGGCATCAACCTGGTGGAAGGGACTCTTCAGCGTGAAGCCATGTCCCGTGTTATTCTCCAGATCCCTCCAACATCAGCTGTATCTGAGCATAACTGGTCCCTGTTTGGTGGAACATACAGCAGAGTGTGCAACAGGCTGACAAACGAAAGAGTTGAGAAGCTGGTGGCTATTCAGTCGATCTTAAAACTCTTTGAGCCCATCGGAGATGACGCCACACAAATTGAATTTGAGGAGAATGTCAAGATTCTCCAGAATCTCTTTCTGAAGATGTAGCCAGCTGTGGTTGAGATACATAATTCGCCTAGGTCAAGCAAGTCAAGTTAAAATTTGTTTAACCTTACTTAGTCAAAAGTATACAAAAATATTTGTATTTGGAATAACTAACTTTTGACTAAAATAAGGTTAAATAAGGCCTAATCTAATTTGCTTAGATGGAGGGACATGACTAAAATATATTTTTGCATTTGTTTCCTTATTAAAATGCTTTTTGTGAAACATGGGGGGAAAAAATACAAATAAATTTGTTCACATTGTGGTAACCCAACATCATGTTTGCTTGACATTTCTAAAAACCCATGGTTTCTCCCTAACAATGTGTGCAAAGTGTTTGAAGTTGCACCTCAAATAGGCCCTGTACATAAAAAGACAGACATAAAAACAAGACATAAAACAGACATGTTAACGAACAGATTTATTACATTACAGGCATTGAGCTGATGCTCTTATCCAGAGCGACTTACACAACTTCTTATTACATCTTACTACATTTATCCATTCATACAGCTTGATATATACTGAAGCAATTCAGGTTAAGTACCTTGCTCAAGAGTACAACGGCAGTGTCCTACCTGGGAATTGAACCTGCAACCTTTCATTTACAAGTCCAGTTCCTTAACCATTATACTACACTGCCGCCCATTATTTATGAATAATGTTTACAGTATAAATTTCCAAAATTCCTCAAAAAGGGACATATTCCCAGAACTTTACAACATTAAGTACAACATGTCATGGGACAACTGAAGCCCCATTGCACAACCATGTGTTAAACCAACCATGGGTGCAATGTAGTGTGGTTAAACTGGACATTGACTGTGTGTGCATTTGTTTTCTCTGTGAATTTTATGTCATAACTCTACAGGAGGATATCCTGTCGATCTGGAACAAGACAGCCAATGACCAAGTGACCACTTCCCGTATCAGAGACACACTGCGCCGTGTCCTCAATTTGCCCCCCAACACCATAATGGAGTACAAAACCCACAACGATAGCCTCAAGTAAGTTTACGCACACACACACACACACACACACACACACACACACACACACACACACACACACACACACACACACACACACACACACACACACACACAGTCAGTCTCATAGCTCTCTTAACATCAACTTGACTCACAACACTAGCTACAGGTTTTCTTTCTCACACACACACACACACACACACACACACACACACACACACACACACACACACACACACACACACACAATTTTCATCCTAGTTACATTATCACTGAGTTGGCTATCTTGCTTCAAAACCTTTTAGTTCTCAGTCCAAAACGTTCAACAACATTAATGAATACTCTTATTTTCAGGTTAGCTAGCCGCATATTGCATTACCTTCACAACATTGACAATTTTATTGTAGCCGAGTGAACGTTATTCTGCAGGCAGGAGGTACTTTCTTTCCCTCAGTGACTACTGTAAATCGGATGCCTCCTGGTAGGCTGAAAATAGTATAGCAAGTAGTTATTTTCAGCAAGAAAGTTGCAAATGGCCTCAAAATATTAATGGCCCCTCCTCATATTTTAATGACCTTGGTATAAGTGGAATAATCCACTTCAAGGTGTGCGTTAAAGGGTTGGAACAAACTCAGCGGAGGCCCTCTGCTTCACGTTGGGTGGTTCTTCACCTCTCCATTGTGCATTAAAACCCTTTAACGCACACCTCGCCATGGATAATTCCTAACGCATGCATACGAATGCATGCACATTCTTAGTTTGTTTGCTTAGTCTCCCCCTCTCTTCACTGACTGATTATTTATTTGCTTTCCCATAGGGATAATTCCAGTTTTCGCAACACGAAGATTGCATTGTGACATAATTCAAGAGACAAGGGGGTTGATGACGTGCGTTGCAGCCCTATATCTCTTGCTAATGGACCTCATCTGCGACAACCGTGGAAAATGTATGGGGTGTGAGTAAGTGAGAGACAGTGTCAGAGAGAGTGAGCAAAAGAGGGCGAATGGGTGAGCAGAAGGTGTGAGCTTGTATTGTGTTGTAAGTTCTGCTCTCAGGGGACCTACAACTTTCCTCTTACAGGCAGTGTGTCTGAGTCGCCTATAGCTTGAATTTTTTTGTTTTCATTTCAATTTCTGTCGTCTTATTTCTTACCACCTGTGTGTAGAGTATGTATGCGTGTAGTCCACAGTGGTTCCTTTGAAAGTTGGGACATGTTTTTTGTTTGCTTTTTTTTTTTTAAATCTGGTCTTCAGTGTAAATCTGTGATCACACATTCTCAGAGGTTTAGCACAGAAAATGAAAGGTTTTTTTAAAGGAGAGGATTATCAGCTTCGATATGGTAGAGCTGAATGGGGTGACATAGGAGCAGGTACAGCTGACCTCACTTCAGTCAAATGGAATATATGGCATTTTCCTCAGGCTGATACTTTAGGCTTATTTTAACAGGAATTAATGTTTTTAAAGAAGGTTGAAAGAATGTCTGCAACTGTGCACATATCAGTTTATTGCATTATTGCAAATAATGCAGTTCATGCAAACAAAGTTGCATAATTCCTAGTGAAATTATGTTTTGTCCCAAGCACTACATTGTATCTGGTGTTACCTGTACTGAGCTCAAATTGGTTGTGATCTGCAATTCCTTTCAAGTGGAAAAAAAGTATTAACGGGGAAGATACTTTATTGGCTTAACATCAAAACACGATAAATAAGGGGTAGCTCAGCCTGTTAAGGCACTGTTCTGCTGCATGGATGGGCCCCAGGGCGATAATTGGTTTTACCGTCGCCCAGGGATCGGAGGGCTTGAGTCGACCGGGATGACGGCGTCTCATGGTAATGTCACGCTGGTGATGTCAGCCGCGCTTCTTACCACACCAAGGCTGACACACATGCTTTGGAGGAGAACGCAAGCTTGTCTGCGATCTCCCGAATTGATAAGAATTGATGAGTGTTGCAGCATGAGCATGATTGAATATTCCAAACTGGCGAGATAAAAGTAAATATTAAACAGAATGTTTGAACAGAATAAAGGAAAAGTAAACAAAGAAATCATAATTTCTGTCTTGATTTTCAATGGGTAACAGGTGTCTTAACCTGACAAGAAGTTTTCAATAGAATAGTTACCTGGGGGGTTAATTAGTGTAGTTAAATTCCGTCGTAAAAGTTGCGCTTTGGCGAGGTATACCGCGTGAGGTACCTATACAGCACCAAAATGTTTACTTTTATGGTTTCCCAACAGGAATAACAGACAGATTATGAACATTATCTTCTGCAACGTCCCCGCTAATGTAAACATAGAACTTACACAAATCCCGCCTTGTCACACTGAAAATAGTAGCATATGCTTTATATTGATCGCAGGTGATATGACAATTCTGCACCTAAACGCATGATTTTACGCTATTAAATATGTATGCGCAGCCTACTTGTGTTTACTGCTTGTCACTGAAATTCATCCTTCTACCATAATCCTCCAAGGAAAGAAAGCGAAACCAAAGGGCGATAGTCTTTACTACTTCCTTTTTCAAACGCGGAGATTAAAATACCACAGTCTGCGTTGTAACATTACAGATCTCGGATTTAAAAAATTTTTTTTTGTCAATCTGGATGTTTCTGGTTTTTTTATTTTTGCATAATCATTGTTGACCAGAGGAAGAAAACATCTTCGAGTTTTCTACGCGCTACGGATTCGGGAAGAATTTCTGACATAACAAATACCAGGTAGGCCCGTGGATTCAATAATAATAATACTTAAATCGGCCAACAAATAATGAAGCCTTGAGTGGTCAAAAAGACGTCAATGTTGTGTTTAAAAAAAATAAAATGAACTACCAAAAATGCTCATTGAAACTCGTTACCATAGCAATTTATGTTTCTCGACATTGTAGGCTATTACGCATTTAGCGGATACTTATTCCGCGCGATTTACACATAAAATCTACAACCAATTTATACAGCTGAATCTTTTAAGAAGTTCAGGTTAAACCGCAGTAGGCAACGGTCGAAATGGTTTGAAAACATTTCGAAAGTCATAACACCCGTTGGCCCTGCTCACTGAGAAACGGACACTGCTCTGCAGTGCAGAGACCTTTTGATGGGCAGGTGCTCAAAGTGAGAATAGGGCACACCAACCTAGAAAAACCTTTACGACAACCAGTTATTGTATAAAATATGTTTTACCAAAATGAATTATTAAAATGAATGACGGCAACAATAATGACAGAAATATGCATTTTTAAAATGCAATCGAAGGGGCCAAGGGCGTAGGACCGGTTTGGCAACTTGGAGAGGGTGAGCGGGGGTGTGCGCAGCTGAGTCCTAGGGGAGTCCGGAGGCATGCACCCCGGAGAAAATAAACTGCACTTAAATGCTTTTTTCTACTGACTTTAGAGAACAGTATTAATCTGCTGTTAAAAATATAAACAAAAGCACTCCAAACAAGCTAACAACACTGCAAAACAAACCAATCTTTTATATCCCTCCCTCCATTTACCTATGTAGCTGGCTCACATGCTGTATTGGATATTAATATTCTATTTCCATTTAAATACTTCAGCAACAAACTATAAAACACATATGTTGTCGAAAGAAGGGCTGAGCACCATGATATTATCAAAAGACATGTAATGTGGGAGTGTAAACTGAATGTACGGAGTCGTCGTTTTGATTGAGTCTATTTTGTGTCATGTTGCAAAATAAGGAACTGTTGTCGCTATAACACTAATCGTAAAATAGTTTATAGAGATAGAATCGACAACTCCAGGTGTGACCATCACAGAAACTTGGAAAATGGCTTAAATGAAGCAAGACCGTTATATCATTTACAATACTTTAAAAAAATTTTTTTTAATCATTTACAATACTAACGTTAGTTTATTTTCATAAATTATGTCAAAATAAAGTGCCACAAATGCAAAGAAATCTTGGCAAAAATGCAAAGCAGTTGTTTTTCTTTAGTTTACAATGAAATACTGAGAGCTACGAATGTGAAACAGGTAAAACTATACATTTCCTGAATCATAGCCTCTTTGGCCACAAATGTGAAAAATCCGAGGGTGATATGCGGAACTACTAAAGATCTATGACGCAAAATATAGGCAGTGTACCCTGTTGTCCCTTAGACCGTCTCCAAATCTATCCAATATGGCTCAATTGTGCACTGCTGTAAATCATAAAATAATCATATTTAACTACAAATCAACTATGTTTTGAGTGCATTTCACATACTGTAGTGTAATAGGCGGCTCAGTCATCAAGATTTTCCTGATGGTGGAATAATATTATAATATTATTATAATATTATTTTATCCACCGCGTGTATATAGGTAGCCTAATCATCCACTCTTGTACATCAATAAAACATAACTTTTTTCTGGACTCTATGTAATCTTTTGCTGCATGCCCTGGGATGACATTTCTCTGTAGTCTTTAAAATGTTCCCATTCATAATCACTCCAAGGACAATTTTACATTCATCTCATATCAGCGCACTGTAAATTGGAATTAGCATTTTCCATGCCCTAAGTATAGCCCAGGGAGATACTATTACGCCATAGTCTATATTATATATGGTATGATTACAATAAAATAATATTCCACCATCAGGAAAATCTTGATGACTGAGCCGCCTATGATGCTTACACTACAGTATGTGAAATGCACTCAAAACATGAAAATATCAATATCAAACATATGGCACAAGACTGATGGAGTGGAAAAACGAACATACTGTACATATTTGAAATATTACAAGCAGTAATACTTGCATATCGACGAGGAAAATCACCTGTCATGTTTGTAAGCATATTCTCTGATAGAATCAATACTATGGTGTCTTCTGACCCACTCCCAAAATCCATGTAAGCATGGAGAGAATTTTTTAATTAATTTTTTTTAAAATTTTGTTTCAGATTTTTTCCCTTTTCTCCCATTGCTGTTGTGTGTCCTGCAACTTGTGAAAATTTTTCTCACATTTTTTGTTTGCAAGATTGCTGATATTAGATAACACATCTCACCATCTGCTCATGATCCTTCTGTCCATCTTATATGTATACTGCTGTCCTAAATGAGTTTGAGCCTGTATCTCTCTTTTCTGACGGAAGGAGTCTGTCATATGAAGCCCACAACCTGCCCCCTTGACATTGTTCTCTCACGCCTAAAGAGGCTTTTGGTATGGTTGACCCTAGCATTTTGTCAATTATCAATAGCTGTCTTGTCTCGGGCTCTGTTCCATTTTGTTTTAAACATGCAGCGGTTCAGCCCCTCATCAAAAAGATCAATCTTCACTCCACAGCTCTAAATGTCCGACAGCTACCATTTTTATCTAAAGTTATCAAAAAAACTGTTTTTTGTCAACTACAGTCTTTTCTGAGCCAAAATGTTATCTTTTAAGTACTCCTGTCTGGTTCCAGAGCACTACATAGTACTGAATCTGCTCTCCTGAAATGTAGTTACAGTTACTTTCTTTGTGTCCTCGCCAGGTTTGCGAACATGAGTACGTCTCCGATGATGAAACAGGTAGGTTAGGTTATTAAAGTAAAAATAGTGGGAGGTTAAATCACTAGGTTTTAAAATATAAAAAAAGATCATTTTCTCCCCTGCAGAAATATTTGTATGGCAGCAGAGCCAGCCCTACGGTTTTGGTGCCCAGAACAAGAATTTTGTTGTGGCCCCAAAGTACTCCAACATAAAAAAAAATTTAAAAAAAAAAAACTTGAATTGTGTGGCTCTAATTGACTGCATATAGTGTTTATGCCAATGGCCACCTCTGTATGGCAGGTTGATTTGAATTGTGTGGCCCTAATTGACTGCATATAGTGTTTATGCCAATGGCCACCTCTGTATGGCAGGTTGATTTGAATTGTGTGGCCCTAATTGACTGCATATAGTGTTTATGCCAATGGCCACCTCTGTATAGCAGGTTGATTTGAAAATGTGATTTAAAAATGTTCTCGTATGCTGATGTTTTTTTTGTTTTGCTTTTGGGGGTTTGCCTCTGTGTGTCTGTCTGTCTCACTGCCCTAGTGTCCTCGCTGCCAGCAAGAGCAGGCTAAAATAGTGGGGGATCAGCGTGCTGTGTGCAGTGTCTGCTCCAAGGCGCTGCAACGTGTGTACCAGTTCTGTTGGGCGTGCCGACGGGAATGGCAGGGGGAGAACGGCAGCAACTCCTGTGACCTTCTTGGGTGCGGGTTAAAGGCTGCTCTGCTCTCTGAAGACGTGATCACAGACTCAGAGAGCTTCGTGCAGGGATGCCCCTTTTTCCGGGCCTGCCCCACGTGCAAAGCCCTTCTGACACATTCAGGGGAGGGGTGCCCGTCTATTGTGTGTCTGGAGTGCAACACAAGTTTCTGCTTTCGCTGTCTTAGGGAGGAGTGTGATGGTTATGACTATGATGATGACGATGATGATAACGATGATGATGACGACGATGATGATAGTGGTTCTGCTAAATTATGCACTGTGGTAGATAACAGCAAAGCTATCGATGCATTGGGGTTTTAACGATTTCTGTTTTCACCGTGGAAAGGTTGAAATCAGTTGTATTCATTATGAAAAAGAATGGTTTCATTTGATTGCATTTAATTGGATTGCTTCATGTATTTAGAATTAAGATCAATAATTTATTAATTATTAATTCTACTTTACATAATTGATTGACTTATGGGTTTTGTTTCACACAGAAAATTTTAAATGCATTTGTTGGCCTTGCCATACAAATGCATTTAAATTAATAATTAATTGCCAATGCATTAATTATTGCAGTAAGCTCCTCTGCTCAGTGGGTGAAATAAATGTACAATCATTCAGTTCATGTGACTGCTGATCTCTTTACTGTATACATATTGTGTAACGAATACAAAACTCACTCATCACTGAGTGTACAGGTACATATCATACACTTTAAAATATGATTCATTGCTATTTGCTGTGTTTTGATTTCATTTAAACAAATTCTAAACATATAAATATTTTGTTGTATTTGTACTTTGTTGTATTTTATTATGTAAGAAATGTCTATTGATAATAAAATGTATTATTAGAAATCTGAGTGTAGCTAACACTTTGTCGTTTGTCCTGCAGATGGCAGAAAAAGCCACAGATGATGTACTTTAGGTCCTGAGTCTATGAAGTATCGAGTACACAAATCAGTTCAAGTATGCCCTCTGATACCATAATTATCATTATCCTCTTTAAAGTGCCGGTAATGCACATTCCTTAATATCACGTTACAACAATGCTTTATTTGTTCGGCAGATAATCTTAAGGGCAGTTTGTTTTTTCTCATGGCTATTGGATACTGTCGTTAATGTGTTGAATGCAGAATTACAGTGGAACTCTAGGCTATTTGAACGTGTTATGTTTATTTCATTGGATTTAAATTTGCTGTGTCTTTGAGCAAATATATAAAATAAAAAATAAAAAAAACATTTTTCATTTACATTAAATCACACACTCTTATCCCTATTTGCTGAAGTAATTCAAGTTAAGTACCTTGCTCAAGGTTACAACAGAAGAACCCCACCGGGCAACCCTGGAGTTGTAAGCCTACTTGCCTAAGCATTATGCTACACTGCCACCCTAAAGACTGCAAATCAGGCAGTGACACGTGACTATGTCTGCAGCTCCACTGAATTATGTGCACTGAGTATTCTCTCCCTTCTAACGGGTCTCCTTCCTTGGTTTGACATCACCAAGCATGTGTTTGAAATGCATCAGTATCCACAGTTAATAGGTTTCTTAACTCACTGCCTAGGACATTTTATGTAATTGCTTAGCAATGAGACCGAAGTGCATACTTCCTCTTAAATAGAGAGCCGGTATTTTTGTGCCTGGCTATTTGCGGTGATAAGATTATTTACTTAAAAGCTGCAGTGTCTGTATTCAACCTTCGATTAATAACATGATTTATTGGATACTATGGGTTTATTGCTCTGGTCTTCAAGGACGTGTGATAACCAACTCTGAAGTTTTACGCAAGCTTACACTGCTATGCATGGGGGTGGAGATGGGGATAGGGGAATCGGTGACCTTTGTTTTGTTTTTTTGTTCTGTACTCATAAATGTATGAAAGGATGATTATAAATAATATTGACATTGTATTACAGAATTTAAACCCACTTGGACACGGGGAGAACATGCAAACTCCACACAGAAAATCCCGGCCCTCTGCTAGGATTCAAACTCAAAAAAGGAGAGAATGGAGGTGTATTCTTGTAGGGAGAAATCATTACTGCAATGTCCATTGCACTGCATCAGGATGTGTAATATTCATTGCCTCTCGGAGCCTCATCACAGATCAGTTATGGACAGCCCCTGAGCACCTGAAGATTGATTCAGACAGGAAGGGCTCCTTTGCAGGGGATGTCTCCAGCTTCTCCATCATTATGCAGGAGGTCCTATTCAGGAGCGTGAGAGAGAGCAAGTGAAAGGGGGCAATGGATTAGTTAACACATTAGTATATTTCTATTGCATTAAATACTGTTATTTTACTAATCAATCGTATTTCATTACTTTTATTCATTATATACTGATTGTGTGTCTTCAAATGTATCTGCTTTGGCAATATAAAATTTCACTTGTCATGCCAATAAAGCAATTATAATTTTGAGGAGGGTGAGGGTTAAGTGGAAAATTGGCAGGAGAGGATGGAGAAAGGTTATTGGAAAAGAGTACTTAGAAGAGAAAGAGGCTAAGCTCTTGATTTCTCATAAGGTGCATATCTTATGACAACTCTTTGCATGAGACTAGATTTAGCTGTAAATAACACTTGAACTGTATAGAATACATGGCTGGTAAAATGGCTGTAAGTCACCAAGGGTCTGAGGTATCAAACGGGCCTCAAACCATCACACTGCTGCCAGATATGCAGTAGATATGGATGGATCACTTTAAGGGTTGTTTCTCCTGACAAATTTTCCTATTGAACTCTATGGAAAAATAAGTCAGGAGAAGAAACCCTTCAAGTTATCCATCCATATCTACTGTATTTCTGGCAGCAGAGTGATGGTTTAAGGCTTGTTTGATAGGATAGACCCTTGATGACGTAGAGCCATTTAGCCAACCATGTGTTCTATACAGTTCAAGTGTTATTTACAGCTAAATCTAGTCCCACCCCCTAATTCCCATAGAGATCCATTCAAATGCAAAGACGTTATAGTATCGCTTGTAAGAGTACCAGAAAATAATATATCAAGAGTCTTTTGATATTGATGGGTCACAGACTTCAGGAAGTAGCAGCATGCAAAGGATATGCCACCAAATATTAAATATGATACTTTAAAAATACATTAAAGCAAAGGGGGTGAATACATATGCACGCACCACTTTTCCGTTTTTTTTTTTTTTTTAGAATTTTTTAAAACAAGTTTTTTTTTAAATTTCACTTCACCAATTTGGACTATTTTGTGTAGGTCCATTACATAAAATCCAAATAAATATCCATTTAAATTACAGGTTGTAATGCAACAAAATAGGAAAAATGCCAAGGGGGTGAATACTTTCGCAAGGCACTGTATGTGTGTTTGTGTGTGTGTGACTTTCTGTTGATGTGTTTTCAGGTGGAGACCATTGAAGATGCTTACATGGTGTCCTCAGGGGTTCCGAAACTCATTGGAAGCCGCCATGCAGCTGAGGTGTCCAGTATGTTTCTGGACATCCTGCACTGCACTGGGGCCTTTAAGATGAGACACACGCCTGACCTTAAGGTCAACATCCGCATTGGTCTGCACACTGGTATGTGTCCCCACTCCACTCCCAACCTCACATTCTGTCTTCCTGTCTGGACTCATCATCATACCTCAGTGCAGACCCACGTGTCTCAGCCTCCTGTTTCTCCCTACTCACCATTGGCAAACTCGCACAAAGTCTCAAGTCCGGTTGTAGCTGGAGTGGTGGGCTTGACAATGCCTTGATACTCTCTGTTTGGAGATACTGTCAAGTTTATGGTCAGGGGCCCTCAGGGCCATTGGCAAGTTTACACATTGTGTAACCCCCTTACCCACCCCTCTTTTACGCTCCAAAACATTTTCGCATTTCATTTACAGCTCTTTTAAATTTAGCCTTTAGTTCTCTCTAGCCACTGCCCTCTCATCTCCCTCTCGTCCACCCAAAACTCCACTCCCTCCCCCACTCATCCTCTCCCATTCATATCTGTGCACTGTGATCTAGACTTCTCTCCCGCTGCCTCTGCTGACCCCAGAATCTCATTAAAGCTGTTGCAGTTCCTGGAAGGCTCCCAGTGCCTCCGCAGGACAGCAGACTTGTTTTTGGTTTTGCACGACAGGCTTGGCATAGAATGCAGTATCAGGACAGGGGAGTGCAGGCTCTTCATGAGCACGCTCCAGAATTAGAGGACTCAGGAAGATGAAGGAAGGGGGGGGATGGTGGAATTAAACCAATCAGAGATTAAGGGGATTTTGTCCAAGAACAGACATTATCATCACAAACTTGCCTCACAGTCACAGTATGTAGTGTGTGTGTGTGTGTGTGTGTGTGTGTGTGTGTGTGTGTGTATACTCTCTTAAGGCACTTTTTCATACAAAAAGGTACGAAGAAGTGCGTATGAGGGTACAACGCTTGTCACTGGGGTGGTACCCAATAGGTGCATAAAATTGTACCCCTAGCCATGAGTTTAATAATTAATTTGTACCTTTTTTGCTTGTAAAAGGTACGTATTAGTATCCAAAGAACATTATTGTACCTTTCAGGGTACATTTGGGAAGTTTGTTCCTTAAAGAGCAAAAATGTACCTTCATTTCTGAGTGTGTGTATGCGGTGTGTGAATGACAGTGTTCGCATTTTAAATATTGTTATATGTTCAACAGTGTAGCAAGCATTACATGAAGACCCAAATGACTTAAAATGCACTCAAGCACACATACAGTGCCCACCACAATTATTGGCAACACTGGAAGATATGAGCAAAATAGGCTATGACAAATGTCTTTGTTTTTATCAGCATGACCTTACACTAAAAATATGAGAAACATCTAATATTTAATTGAGGTAAAATTTTTCAAAGAAAAAGTTCTCCATAAAAAATATATTTTAAAAAAAACGTGTCACAATTATTGGCAATGCTAGACATAGTTACAAACAAAACCTAATTGAAGTATATTCCCATTCATACTTTTACTTTTTTAAGCACCCTGAGGCTTTAGGAATTATTATGTGCTTATTCTCAACTTCCTTTTCCATTGGGGTATGAATATGAGGTGACACACAGGCCAAAACCCCTCAACATGGGGAAGATCAGAGAACACACAAATTAAATTAGGCAAAAGGTTGTTGACCTTCATAAATCAGGCAATGGCTATAGGAAAATAGCTTAATGTCTGAAACTACCTATTTGCCCCCACGTACAGTGAGGAGGGTGGTTCGAGAGGCAAACATTTCTCCATGGATCAGAGTTTGGAGAAATTGGTTGCATCCTGGGATACCAAATCTCCAAAAGTACAATTAGACGCCGCCTCTATGCCAACAAGCTATATAGAAGGCGTGCCAGAAGAATGCCTCTGCTGTCATCATACCACAAACATAAGCGCCTGGAGTTTGCTAAATGTTACTGGAATTTAGATTGGAACTAGGTTATATGGTCAGAGGAGACTAAAATCAAACTTTTTGGCAATAAATACCAAAGGGTTTGGTGTAATAAGAGGCATAGTTATGTAGAAAACAGCCTTATCCCCATTGTGAAGGGTGGTGGTGGATCTGTGATGTTGTAGGTCTGCTTTTCCTGTTTTTCCAAAGGCCCTGGGAACCTTGTTAGCATACATGGTATCATGGACTCCAAATACCGGGAGATTTTAGATCAAAATCTGGCTGCCTCTGCCAGAAGGCTAGAAGTGGGTCGTGGTTGGATCTTCCTGCAGGACAATGATCCAAAGCATACTGTAGGGAAAATACATGTCCTGCTTCAGTGTTCTTGGATGGTCACCTAACACAATCAGCCTTATACTCAATGATCAAGGGGGGTTAGAAACAAAGCCTGGTGACGATGGCACCGCTAGGGTGTGAGACAGGAATTAGCCAGCTTACCTAGGTGACAATAACCATTTGGTTCCCTCCCAAACCACATGCAATGTCCATTTGTTTGCCTGTCACCCAATCAGGGACAGGAACCTGCATTCTATGTCAGCATTTTATTTCAGGTTTGGGGTATAAAGCTTGTACCACACACAACACTATTTTGTGATTGAACTGCCTTACGATTACCCGGTATCTTGTATACTGTAATGAAGACTATTTTGCATTATAATTAAATTGCTATTGACCTAAACTTTGGAACTCCGAGTTTTACTTTACAAAGGACAGAATTCCTACAATACCTCAAAATCTACATTAAGGTTTTGAAATGGCCATCTCAGTCCCCTGATCTGAAACCAATTGAAAACCTGTAGGGTGAGCTGAAGAGGAGAGTCCACAAGCGAAGACCAAGGACACTGAAGGATCTGGAGAGATTGTGTATGGAGGAATGGCCTTGCTATGTGTTCTCCAATCACACATTACATAAGAAGACTCAGTGCTGTTATCTTGGCACAGGGAGGGTGCTAATGTCAGGATGCCAAAGTACTAAATACAGCATGCCAATAATTGTGACACACATCTTCAAAATAAAAAGATATTTTGAATTAATGATTTGTTTTCCCTGATCAATGGGAGCAAAATTAAACAATATAATTTTCAATTTTTTTCTGAGCATAGAAGACATTAGATAAACAATAAATTGAATTTAATCCTGGACTTTTTGCTCATATTAATTGCGTTTGCTAATAAAACTATGAGTAGACGGCCTGTTCGGGACTTAATGGTGCCCTCCAAGAACAAGAACTGAACCTTCTCTCAGCAACTACTATCTAAATCTGTATAACCTCCTATATAACCTCACCATATTGTGTGAGATTAGGATACATCTGAATTTTGCATAAGTCTATAATACTAATGAGCTTCTGAGGCTCCCTATTGATCACAGCTTATTATTCACTGCTCACTCACAGAGCCCTGTTTCATACCCCTACATATACAGTATCATGCATGTTTTTGTGGAAAACACATGTATTGATTACATTATAATGATTTGTTGGTAAATTTTCCAAAATAGTCCATTCAATAATCGTGACACAATTACTTGCTACATGATGGTTGTAAGTTGACCTGTCATAACTTGTCAACATTTCTACCGGCTTGCACTGTTTGCTTATCATTTTCATAACGATAATAGAGAGATTTTAATCCGATATTATGTTAAAGGGTTTATCAACAAAAAAAAAAACAAATTCTTAAAAAGGGCTTGCAAATCTATGCTTTTCAATGGCTGTTCTGTTCTCCTATAATATTGTTCACATAATATTCTAGTTTGAAGGAACACACTAAGCATAAATTTCATTAAGGCTATAACAGTGGTATAACACCCTCCTCTCATGACAGTATAGCAGACACAGTTCATGCAGTCCTAAAATGCTATAATATGGATGATATTGCAGCATAACTGTATGTATTTTGGAATTATAATGGATTCTTTCTTGGGAGAGTATGCTAAAGCTGTGCTTTGATTTTCTCATTGTGTACACACATTGAGGACCATAATTCATTGGACAGTAACACATTTCTTTGTTATTTTGGTTCTGTACTCTAACACTTTGAGTTTGAAAGGATACAATGACAATGGGGTTGAAGTGCAGACTGTCAGCTTTAATTTGAGGGTATTTTCATCCATATCGGATGAACCATTTAGAAATTATAGAATATTTTGTACATAGCCCCCCCCCCCCCCATTTTCGGGTATCAAAAATTATTGGACAGTTTAACATAATGTAGAATAAAGTAATCATTTTTCATATTTGATTGCATATCCTTTGCATGCCATGACTTCCTTATGTCTGTGACCCAACAATATCAAAAGACTCTTGATATCTTATTTTCTGGTACTTCTACAAGTGATAATATAACCTCTCTGCATTTGAATGGATCTCTACTTTCCTAATGTAAATGTTGTAAAATGTTGACACAATGACATATTAAAATAATTAAAGAAGATTCATTCATAATGTCATGTAAACACTATTTAATCAGTTTATCCCCCTAAAAAGTAAAAAAAATACTGTGATATTATTTTTAGTCCATGTCACCCATCTCTATCTGAGACGAACACACACTCATGCACGCACACGCACGCACGCACTCACGCACACACACACAAATCGTAGAAAGATAGCAGGTAACAGCATTTTTTTTAAGTCACTGAAACCCACATTTTCATCTCTACTGAAAGTATAATTCTTTTTCTCTGTCTCCAGGGCAAAGGGGTAGAAAACACTTACTGGTTGGTTGGGAGAGAAGGGTTCAGTAAACCACTGCCTGTACCTCCATACCTTACACCAGTCTGTCTGTTGTGCATATGTATATTTGTCTGTGTGTATGTCTCTCTGTATGTGTACGTGTATGTGTATTTATACGTACAAGAAATGGACAAAGCATGTGTTCTTATTAGTATGTCTCTAACTCAAAGTTTACCTATTTAATTTAAGAACATGTAACAAAAACTCATTTTTCTAAGCAGAGCAAGCAATCACGGTAGCAGCCTGGATGAAATTCCAGTGGATCGAAGACAAAAAGTCATTGTCAGAAAAAGATGGATAAACAATAACAGGTACTCTGCCCCTCCCTCTTCTGGATACAATTTTAATGATTCAGCAAAGCTCTTTATTGATTAATTTTCCCCACTCATCCACTCTTCCATGCAGACTGTGAAAACACCTTTTCCCCCTTCCTCCTCCCAGCCACTGCTCTCTGCACATTTCCACAAACAGTGGGGAAAAATGGGAAACCTCCCTCCACACCAAAAAGAATGCAAAAACAGAGAGCTGGCTTTCAATTTACGGTTGATTGATGCAATAAGTGTTTGTATAGTATGTCATATCTAGTATGTCAGGAAATATATTAATAAATGTATGCGTAGGCTTTAACTGTATATTTCTGTATATGTTGTATGTTCATAGCATTACAACGGGTAATTTGCTAACAGTAATGTCTGGCAGTATTTATTTAAGGATAATTGAAGTAATTTAGTAATCACCATTAATCACCATAATTTACCATTGGAAATGTTTTAAATGTTTATTTTTAAAGTAATGAGAAGTATAAAAAATAAACCATAATGTTTTATATCGTAAAGATGAACAAAAACAGGAAAACTAACAAGCTTAAAATTTACATTCATGCAAATGTACAATATTTAATTTGATTGGGTGGGCTTAATTATGGTTATAAATGCTGTCAGTTTGATTTAATTTTAAATAGATGATTGTCAATACCACAGGTTTTTACCACAGTATTGGGGGTGTAAATGCATTTATGAATTTGATTATCTTTATGAGTCATAACACAGATGAGCTGATAACTAGACACCTTCTTTTGGCTGAAACCTGTGATTTGGTATAGAGCTTATGCTCTTTCAAACAATCAAAATTACTTTTATTCAATGGTAACTTTTGCGTTCCCATTACAGTTTTTAACACAATAGGTCAGTATTTCAAAGCTCGTATTTCAGAGATCAAAGGAGGACTGGTGGTCAGTGGCCAAGAATTATTGTAATGTTTTGATCTGTTATGGTGCTCATGGTGCTTTCATCTTTTGTTACATTGAATTCATTGTGTTCTCACAAAAGGTGTGAGTTTTGAGTTGTAAGCTGAAGAGGATGCATCAGGTCACCTGAATATTTTTTCAATGGTAGCTACATAATTTGCATAAATAAATTGTATATTTTTACCAGTGCAGATGGATGAAGATAAATGTGATTTTGATTTGCATTTTAACTAGCTGGCATAATTCCATCCTTCAATACAGTATATTGAATGGGTATAATCTTTCAGCTATGTTCCTAGGTCTTTCCTGCTGCTACTAACCTGGATAAAAGAAGTGGACCCGGTGTGGCTCTCTTGTTTTGATTTGGAGCTTAAATCTAATTTTAATTTTACATGCTGTCAGTTAATTTCTGTGGAAGCACCAAAAATTGACATGGCAATGCAAATCAGCGATTACAAGAAGAAACTAACTAAAAAAAAATCTAATTTGGTTTTCATTTTCATTTAAATTATGGCAGGGTTGTGTCATTGAGGGTGAGAAAAATTCTATGTGAAATGGGTTTGCATAAAAACCATGCCCTTGCCATGCTCAAATTATCACAATTTTATGATGATGAGAAATATATATGAGAAACTGCCAAATGAATATACTATATACTATGATATACAACAACCCCCACCCCCCCTAAGCAGAGCCATGTATTTACAGTACAAACTGCGACAGCATACCTTTATATCATACCATATACAGTCAGTACTCAGTATAATTAGTGTTTATATTAGACTGGTCAGCAGATCAGCACAGTGATGTCATCATGATCTCTCTAACATAAACTGTTCAGGAGAGGGGGAAGCTCCCACACAGACTCTGAAAAACAGTCTGATTACTTGACATTTAAACAACATAATGTCTTCATGACTTGTTTTGGTCATAGCTGATAGTCTATTTCTTCTGTATTTGCTGGTAAATCATTTGTACAGTACAGCTCAAGAATGCATACATTTTGTTAGCTTGTTGGGAAATAACAAGTTAATTCCAGCCAGTGAAAAAAACATTTTATAAGCACAAATTTTGGTTATGTTACAGGATGGTTATGTAACAGTCAGAGCTAGTGGTTGCATGCATTGTTGTTTTCAGTTTGCTGTTTTTATTCCTAGGGTTTGGTTGGTTGCCGTTTCATGCTTGTGGCTGCCACTCTAAATTCATTCTACAGATTAGAATTATAGGGGCCTACCGGCCTAGTCATTCTCAAGGTGCAGAGGGACCATACTAGTCTGCTATATGCTGTAACTCCTCCAGCTGGCCAGGGAGAGAATTGACAGATGCACTGAGATGCACTCTCTCTCTTTTCTCATCCTCGGTTTTCCTCACCTGTGGTTTTATCTGTGGGAGCGTTTCAGGTTCTGTCTAAAACCCATCCATTTGGATTCTCAACCCGACTTTTTCACTGGAAACAATTGCGCAATATCATCACATTACATTACATTTATTTAGCAGACGCTTTTATCCAAAGCGACGTACAGTAAGTGCGTACAGAGACATCATCATCATTACAGAACAGACAAGGCAAAGCACATCCTTTGCATAATGTAGCAGCTATCCCTAGCAAAGAACGTTGACTGTAGTTCACAGTAAGCTGTGGGCAAATCAGCAACACCACACTTCCATTCCAAATACTATTATAAACTATACTATTATAAACCATTCCAAATACTATTATAAACTATGCTATTATAAACCATTCCAAATACTATTATAAACTATACTATTATAAACCATTCCAAATACTATTATAAACTATGCTATTATAAACCATTCCAAATACTATTATAAACTATAATAAACAGACAGGAAAACACAGGGAACAGGGAACTGATATTCCTAGGTGAGGATATCAGTCAAGGTGGAGTCTGAAGAGGTGTGTCTTCAGGCCTCGACGGAATGCAGGCAGGGTTGGAGTAGAACGTAGGGGAATGGGAAGTTCATTCCACCACTGAGGTGTTAATGTGGAAAAAACTCCCCAGTCGGGACAAGCGAGAGCCTTTGACACGGAGGGGGGGAAGTGCCAGTCGCCCTGCTGTAGAAGAGCGAAGTGGTCGAGCAGGAACATAGTTCTGGATTAAGTCCTGCAGGTAGGCGGGGCCTGTCCTATTTGCTGCAGTGTAGGCCAGGGTCAGAACTTTGAACCTGATCCTGGCTGCAACTGGCAGCCAGTGGAGAGACCTCAGCAGGGGGGGTTACGTGGGAAAATTTCGGGAGGTTGAACACAAGCCGGGCAGCTGCATTCTGGATGAGTTGAAGAGGCAGAATGGCGCAGGCCGGTAGGCTTGCGGAGCAGGGGGAGTTGCAGTAGTCCAGGCGTGAGGTGACCATGGTCTGGACAAGAAGCTGGGTGGAGTAGGTGGTCAGGTACGGTCGAATCCTCCTGATGTTGTACAGGAGAGGAACCTGCAGGGACCGTGCCGTCGCCCTGATGTGCTCTTTGAAGTCCAGCCGGTCGTCCAGGACCACCCCCAGGTTCCTTGCAGAGCGGGAGGCAGCCACCACGGTCCCATCAAACGGTGATGGAGAGGTCATGTAGTGGGGAGGTCTTGTACGGCATGAAGAGGAGCTCTGTCTTGTCAAGGTTGAGCTTCAGGTGATGGGGTAGCCATCCACTCAGAGATGTCAGTCAGACAAGCAGATATCCTCTCCTTAACCTGTGGGGTAGAGGGAGGGAAAGAGAGGAAGAGTTGAGTATCGTCAGCATAGCTATGGTATGAGAAGCCATGTGAATGGATTACTGAGCCAAGAAACTTAGTATACATAGAGAACAGCAGAGGGACCCAGTACAGATCCCTGCGGGGACTCCTGTAGACAGGGGACGGGGAGCAGAGACGGAACCCTTCCAGGAGACTTGGTAGGATCTATCAGTGAGGTAACGATACAAACCAAGAGAGGGCAGTTCCAGAAATGCCCATCTCAGCGAGTGTGGAGATCAGGAGTTTGTGGTTGACCGTGTCGAATGCCGCAGACAGGTCAAGGAGAATCAGAACAGAGGAGAGGGAGGAGGCTCTAGCAGTGGCGAGTGCCTCAGTCACAGCCAGGAGAGCAGTGTTCGGTGGAATGGCCGGTTCTGAAGCCAGACTGATGCGGGTCAAGCAGGTTGTTCTGGTGGAGAAAAACAGACAGTTGGTTAAGGACAGCACGTTCAAGTGTTTTGGACAGGAAGGGCAAGAGAGATACAGGACGGTAGTTCCTGACATCAGCGGGATCTAAGCTAGGTTTTTTAAGGAGTGGGGTTACACGGGCAGTTTTAAAGGCAGCAGGAACATGGCCACAGATTAGGGAGGTGTTAATAACGGAGGACAGATATGGAAGGAGCTCAGCAGATATAGACTGGAGGACTGCTGAAGGTATGGGGTCTAGTGGACAGGTGGTTGCGCGCTGGCGCGTCACCAGCTCGAGCACATCGGAGTCCTTCAGAGTCTTGAAGGACGACAGTGTAGCGATGGGTTCAGTATGGGGGATGTGGGGTGTCACCGGATGCGTGAAGGAGTTCCGGATCGCAGCCACCTTCCCCTCAAAGTGGGTCAGGAAGTCATCTGCAGAGAGGGAGGAGGGTGAAGGGGGGTGGAGGGGGGGGTGAGCAGGGAGGAGAAGGTGGAAAAGAGTTTACGTGGGTTAGATAGACATGTATCAATTTTCGACTGGAAAAATGAAGTTTTAGCTGATGTAGTTGCAGCTGTGAAGGCTGCCAGCAGTGTGTGGTAGGAGGCCAGGTCATCTGGGGATCTGGATTTCCTCCACTTTCTCTCAGCGGCTCGTAGCATGGTTCTGCTGGATCTGAGAGAATCCGTCAGCCACGGGGAAGGGGGGGTGATAGTCGGGCTGGTTTGGAGACAAGAGGGCATAGTGAGTTGAGAGACTGAGAGAGGCATGAGTTAAACACAGAGGTGGCGACATCAATGGGCATTTTAGCAAAGGTAGCAGGAGGAGGAAGTGCAGAGAGAGCAGAAGTAGTGAGAGGTGTGAGAGAGGGTGCGGAGATTTCTCCTGAACATAACAGCGGGTGGGTTGTTAGCGGATTTGAGGGAGAGTGGGCAGGAGAGAGAAAATGAGATAAAGAAATGGTCCGATACGTGGAGGGGGGTCACCGTGAGTTCAGATGTGGCGCAACTCCTGGTGAGTACAAGGTCCAGTTGGTTACCACCATTGTGGGTGGCAGGCGATGGGGACTGAGTGAGGGCAAAGGACTGGAGGAGTGAGGTGGACACTGGATAGCTGGGCGCTGTCTGGTTGGAGGTTGAAGTCTCCCAGTAGGATTACTGGGGTACCATCCTCAGGGAAGGAGCTCAGGAGTGTGTCCAGTTACATCCAGGAAAGCGCCGAGCGGACCTGGGGGGCGATAGAGAACAACAATGTTAAGTGCAGATGGGTGAGTTACAGTGACTGCATGAAACTCAAAGGAGGAGATATTCAGGCAGGGTACAGTGGGAATAGAGAATTTCCAGGACGTGGAAATGAGCAAACCAGTACCCCCCGCCTCTGCCTGAGGCCCTGGGGGGTGTGGGAGAAGGAGTAGCCAGCAGACAGAGCAGCTGGAGTGGCTGTGTTATCTGGAGTGATCCAGGTCTCAGTGAGAGCCAGGAAGTGGAGGGACTTCAACTTGGCATATGCAGTGATGAAGTCAGCTTTCTGGACGGCTGACCGGCAGTTCCATAGTCCACCCACCACTGAGAGTTCCTTATGAGAGGACAGCGGTGGGTAGACCAGGTTAGCCGGACAGCGTCTGCAGTGGTTGGGCCTCCAGGAGCGAGGCATGGAGCACAGAGGAATGGGGGTTAGACACATGGTAGGGGGTGAGAAGACAGGTTAGGTGGGAGAGGATCATTACAAACTGTTCAAATTACCGATGAGGCTGCCGTCTCACGGCAGCCTCTACTTTAACTTATAGAGTTGGCTAATTTCTCGATTGCACTCAGCTGCTTGCAGGGCTAATTCACTCAGGTGAATCTATTTGCGATTAGCAACACAAAACACTAGCAATTTACTAGACCTAGAAACACAAAGCAAGTAAACAAGTGGTCGGTAATGCTGCAATTTTACATTAACTAAACCGTGACTACACTACAAACAGTTCAATCAGCTAACGCACAGCTGAACCAAATGAAAAAGACGATACTTAATCCTATCCGACGGCAGATTTGGACAACGCGGGTCTGCTTGCACTCTCACCAAACACTGGCATATTTTGCAAGCTGAACCTACGCTTGGTGAACTGACTAAAACTCTCCCCCTCTTCAATAGTTTTGAAGTGTTTCCTCTAAATGTACAAAATTCACTAATAATCAAAACGTTTTTACCCCTGAGTCACTTTTTGAAGAGCACCTACCATCAAGGACAGTGTTGTTCACACCTTTCAATCAAACATGACACAACGCTTTTGGCCTGAATTAAAGGGCAACTTCAGATGCGGCAGATGCAGCCAGTGCAATAACACAACAAATGTGAAGTTCTTTACACACCCACATACTGGGAAAAAGTTTTACATTAAACAGTTTATTAACTGTAGCACCACCTCTGTGGTGTACAAACTAACCTGCCCTTGTGGAAAATCTTATATGGGCCAGACAAAACGCTGTCTGAAGCAAAGGGTGTCTGAACACAAAACAGCTACACGCACAGGAAACATGGAATATGCAATGGCCAAACATTATCATGAAGCCAACCATGGCTCTCCGGCTTCTTTACGCTTTGTCGGACTAGAATATGTGTCCACTCCAGTCAGAGGCGGTAATACCGCGAAGCTACTCTCTGAAAGAGAAATGTTTTGGATTTACATGCTTAATACAATGGCTCCAGCTGGTTTAAATGATGATTATAGTTTGAAATGTTGCCTCTAAATGTACAAAATTCACTAATAATCAAAACTTTTTACCCCTGAGTCACTCAGATTTACCATACGCAGGTTCAGCAGTGGTGGTTGTGATTTGCCCCTGGAATTGCTGCTGGCTACTATATTGTATGTGGTTTTGGATCATTTGCTTGGCCCCCTAGAGTTGCTGCTGGCTACTACATGCTGATTAAATCAGTAGCATACTGTTTTGTTTTAATTTTTTTCCCCAATGATGTTTATTTCCCCTGTATTAATCTTTATTCTGTGATCCAAATGAATTGCTGAATTTTGAATTTGATTTTGACCTTACCTCCAAAATTGTATCAGCATTAATATGAACACATGTAACCATTTTACTTTTGTGTTGGTCTGTCTGTGATTTTTCTGATCTGTATCATGTGACCTTTTACCATCCACTGTCTCTTTAAGAAGACTTGAGGAGTTGGTTATATTTATGCATTGAGTGACTGCCCCTCCCAGTCACAGGTGATTCAATCACTATGAAGTCAAATTTACAATTTATATAATGATTTGTTTTGTGGTTTGTTCATTCTATCACTCATCCTGCTTGCATCATTTAGTCTGTTCTGTGTCAGTCATTCCATAACTTGGATATGTGGCATGTTAAATGCCACATATCCAAGAATTTATTATAAATTCTTGTTTCAGACCTTTATAACTTGATGTTTTTTTACCTTGTTGCCCATGAGGTTGCTGTCTTTTAAAACTCACCAGAATGCTACATCGATATTACATGTGTCAAAAAGAAAACATTTTGGGGGGAATATTTCATCTCTACTTCCTTTCCCTAGTTCCTCATTGGTTACTGTTCATGACTTCATGCTAGCATATATGCCAAACATCCATGGGAGCACAACATTGAAATCCAAAATTTTTTTTTTTTTTAAGAAAGAAATGCGCAGCCTGATGTGCGTTTATGCTCCTGAGAACACAGATCTAATGATATTTCTCAAGTTCTTTGTGTGTCCTACTTCAATATAGGCTACATTTGAAGTCGGAAGTTTACATACACTTAGGTTGAAGTAATTAAAACTCATTTTTAACCACTCCACAGATTTCATGTTAGCAAACTATAGTGTTGGCAAGTCAGTTAGGTCATCTACTTTGTGCATGACACAAGTAATTTTTCCAACAATTGTTTACAGACAGATTATTTCACTTTTAATTCACTATATCACAATTCCTGTCATACACAAAGTTGACTGTGCCTTTAAACAGCTTGGAAAATTCCAGAAAATTATGTCATGGCTTTAGAAACTTCTGATAGGCTAATTGACATTATTTGAGTCAATTGGAGGTGTACCTGTGGATGTATTTTAAGGCCTACCTTCAAACTCTGTGCATCTTTGCTTGACATCATGGGAAAATCTAAAGAAATCAGCCAAGACCTCAGAAAGAAAATTGTGGACCTCCACAAGTCTGGTTCATCCTTGGGAGCAATTTCCAAACACCTGAAGGTACCACGTTCGTCTGACAATAGTACGCAATTATACAAACAATAGTACGCAATTATAAACACCATGAGACCACGCAGCCGTCATACCACTCAGGAAGGAGACGTGTTCTGTCTCCTAGAGATGAACATGCTTTGGTGTGAAAAGTGCAAATCAATCCCAGAACAACAGCAATGGACCTTGTGAAGATGCTGGAGGGAACAGGTACAAAAGTATCTATATCCACAGTAAAACGAGTCCTATATCGACATAACCTGAAAAGCTGCTCAGCAAGGAAGAAGCCACTACTCCAAAACCGCCATAAAAAAGCCAGACTACAGTTTGCAACTGCACATGGGGACAAAGATCTTACTTTTTGGAGAAATTTCCTCTGGTCTGATGAAACAAAAATGCAACTGTTTGGCCATAATGACCATTGTTATGTTTGGAGGAAAAAGGGTGAGGCTTGCAAGCCGAAGAACACCATCCCAACCGTGAAGCACGGGGGGTGGCAGCATCATGTTGTGGGGGGTGCTTTGCTGCAGGAGGGACTGGTGCACTTCATAAAATAGATGGCATCATGAGGAAGCAAAATTATGTGGACATATTGAAGCAACATCTCAAGACATCAGCCAGGAAGTTAAAGCTTGGTCGCAAATGGCTCTTCCAAATGGACAATGACCCAAAGCATACTTCCAAAGTTGTGGCAAAATGGCTTAAGGACAACAAAGTCAAGGTATTGGAGTGGCCATCACAAAGTCCTGACCTCAATCCAATCGAAAATTTGTGGGCAGAACTGAAAAAAGCGAGCAAGGAGGCCTACAAACCTGATTCAGTTACACCAGTTCTGTCAGGAGGAATGGGCCAAAATTCCAGCAACTTATTGTGAGAAGCTTGTGGAAGGCTACTCGAAACGTTTGACCCAACTTAACCCTTGTGTGGTGTTTGGGTCTGTGGGACCCGTTTTCAATGTTTACTAAAAGAAAAATTATACAATTAATTATTTTTTCAACCTGAGACTCATTGGCCTTGGCTCATTTTCTGTGATGAACATGTAAAAGAACACATTTTCATTGAGTGCACTCTGTGCACCCCCCTACACATTTATATTACATACGTACGTATGTGGTGTTCGGGTCCACTGGACCTGATGGTAATACAAGTGTAGAAATTGTAGGTGAAAACAAGTAAACATAGTAAAAATGAAACAAAAAGGTTTGCTGTGTGTGTGTGTGTGTGTGTGGTTGCTCCTTTATATTTGCAGCATGTTTCATAGATTGAACACGATCCTCTCCACCATTTTATAGGCATTATTGGGACAAATGCCTAGTCCCATCACCACCCCCCCACACCCACCCAACCTCCCCCAATACACCCCAACACACTCTCACACACACACACACACACACACACACAAGGTTTCAACATAACATTGAGAACCTGTCTGCTCCCTCATTTTCCCGCACTCTTCACTGTAGTGTGTGACACTACACAATGTCTTGCGGGAACCTGCATAATGTTATTTCAAAACAATCTAAACCAGGGCTGCCCAACCCTGTTCCTGGAGATCTACCGTCCAGTAGCTTTTCATTTCAACCCTAATTTGGCACACCTGATTCTACTACTTAGCAGCTCAATCAGATCTCTATCTGTTGAATGAGGTGTGCTTTGTTAAGGTTGGAGTAAAAACCTACAGGAACAGGGTTGGGCAACCCTGATCTAAACATTCTATATTTTCTCGCACTCTACCCCAGCTGCAAATTGGGGGAGGGACACAGCAAATAAATAGCTTTGCATGTGTGGCTCCTTACAAGAATCGATCAGTATGGCAAAAATAATCTCTGCTCACCCTCATGTGGTGTGTGGACCGGCATGAATTTGTGTTCAAAATTTGTTATTCCAATTTGTTCAGTTCAAAGCAATAAACATCAATAGTGAGGAAAACCTTGTTTCATTTATATTTGTTCAAGATAAACATGATTTATTCCTCCCATGTCTTGATTATAATTATTTTTTTTTTTTTACAAAAGTCACATTTTATCACAAAAAACAAATAGAAATCTAGCAGAGGTAAATGGTCAATATAAACCCAAAAAATTATATGCTATCTATATTGCTTGTAGTTGAGATAAAGTCAATATCTGTGAAGTATTTTCACATAAATTGTTATGGCTTTATTGTTTTAAAAACCCAATAATGTTGTGGGTCCACCAGACCCGCAAACACTGGGAAAGTAACGAAAACATGAACACCACACAAGGGTTAAACAATTTAAAGGCAATGCTACCAAATACTAACAGAGTGTATGTAAACATCTGACCCACTGGGAATGTGATGAAAGAAATAAAAGCTGAAATAAATCATTCTCTCTACTATTATTCTGACATTTCACATTCTTAAAATAAAGTTGTGATCCTAACTGACCTAAGACAGGGAATGTTTACTAGGATTAAATGTCAGGAATTGTGAAAAACTGAGTTTAAATGGATTTGGCTAAGGTGTATGTAAACTTTCGATTTCAACTGTAGATTATATCCAAAATAATGTGTTATGAAAAGTTTGATTAAATGTTTAATTTATTGTTGTACTGATGGTTAATCGCACAACCATTAAGTTTAATCAGCTGAGAACGTGAACATAAATATAGTTCAGGAAGTGTTCAAAAATAAGAAAGTACCTTTGTATTTCAGGTACAGTCTGCATTTTTCTCACGGTGAATTTAAATCAGATAAAAAATCCGGATGAGCATTCAAATAAACACTTTTTCAAATGATTTACGAAATTCAAAAAAAAAAAGTGTACAAAGTGGTCTGACACAACCAGGATTGAGAAAGATTAGGCTATTATGTATGGAGGATTATTCAGCCCAAAATTAACATGAAAATAGAAAATTTTTAACTTTTCATTTTTGATTTTCGTTTTTCAAGGATTTTCAAAATGGAAAATTAAGTTTTACATTTTCTATTTTCATTTAAATTTTGCGTTGAATAATCCTCCATTTTAATTTTCACTTATTTTCCATTTTAATTAAAACTTTTCATTTTCCATTTACCATTTTCATTTTGGGCTGAATACTGACGCACAGACGGCGTAAATCATGACGTCAGCTCATTCAACAATAGTTGCAGGCTGAAAACGAATAGATATGCCCGGCTGTTCGGTAAGCAACTGTGCATGTAAATGATGCGTGAAGCTGTTGTTTGTCGGTGAACACAAATCGGCTGATATGTTTGTGAGTACAAGCTAAATAAAACTGATATTTACTACCCCGACGCATTCGATTTTGACGCCTTGCTCTTATGTAATTCTGAATTTCAAGTCGGCTACAATAGTACCCTCCCGTGCCCCATCACTCTCTGTTTTATACCTCTTTCCCCTTACACGTCGTACACAATTGGAGCAGGCCGCCTTGATTGCAGATTGCGCGCACACACACACACACACACACACACACGCGCGCGATTTATAGGATACCAGAATTTGCTCATCAAACTGAGCCTACCAATTGGGCCAGGGTGATGTCATCCTCTGTGCAGATCCCACCTCCATCCTGCCCGAATACACACGCGCGCGCGCCGTGATATCAACACACACACACACACACACACACGCACACGCAGGCTACACATACACAGGGATCCAGTTATAGTGCCTGATTTTTTACCAAAAAGGGTCAAAGTCATTTTTTTTTGTACTTTCAGCGACTGTAGTCTACCCAATCTAATCTAAACGATGCGCAAAATGTCTTATATCGGTTGACCCTGGACACGAGTACAGATTAGGCAAGGAACTATCCCTTGTATTTCTGAATAATATATGAAGATATTACGGGCTAGCTACATGTCTGGATTTAGCCACATAGCAAGACTGTCGCCGCAAAAACGCAAGGATATGCATATTTAAAAAAAACATGACGATACAACGGAAAGCCAATCCCTAATGTAAGTGAATTATAATATTTTTTTAGTTGCATTACATGTTTATGCATTTTCTATTTTTGTAGCAAGTAGCATGTTCGACGAATATTCTTTCTCGCCAAAATGTTTCTAGTTAGGTTACATACATATACGCACACATGTGAGACAGTCACACACTCGCTTATGCAGGGACACTCAGACTTACATGTGTTGTGTACTTTTTCTGTTGAATCCGAAAGAAAATATGCGTAAATTAAGTGTTTCGCTCATTTTTGGAGGTGGGACCCCACATCCCTTACATCTACTGAAATAAAGGTATATCTCTGTTATGTCACTGAGGTGGTGCGTCTGGAAGCATAGTACAGGAGCGAACGACTTGATTTTGAACATCAATGGAGCAGACGTGTAAAATAAGGGTCGCATTATTTTTTTGAATCGGCCTGCCCCCTCCAACAGCACCCCCATCCCGTCAGCCTCCGGCTGATTTCCCCTAAAACCATGGCACAAACACACACTACTATTTATCGGAACAAAACGTGATGATGCCACTGATGTGTAAGACGTGGACAGAGTGTCTCCTTCTTCGCCTGCATTGGTTTTAACCCCTGAGCAACCCATCAACAGGCCTGACTGGAGTGACTTTGTAAAGTATGTAAAACGACGTAGCTTATACAAGACGATCAGCTGACCCACATTCGCGAAGGTCGTGCAGCACGGTCAACATCACCATCATATGGCAACAATGGATGTGATGTGAACGCGCGATATGATCTGATTTCGTGTTTTTAGATTTTGCTGCAGGGCATGCATTAGGCTATGGTGCAGACCTCACTGCTGACATATTGTCTTGACCTGGACTAATGTTTCCGACAATTATCTTTCTCTCATAACTTAATCTTTTACTATAATGACGTAAATGCAGTTATTGTATAGGCTACATATAAGCAGCTTAAAATGCCTTCATGTAGTCAAGTGTATTCAACACCTTACATACCAGCAGCCTTGTGGCATAGTCTGGCAAAAGCATGTGTCTGTTGAACCTGTTTGCATCCAACTTGCCAACGTACACCATTCCAGATTGTGCTGTGCTCATTTTGTGCTTGTGACTGTGTCTTGTATAATTAGCCCTTCAAATGACCCTGGACTGAGCCATTACTCCACTTACCACATGAATAGGGCCGAAGTGAAACAATGTCAACTGTCTAAAGAAGTGAGAGTTATTTTGAGGGGCATGCTGATCTACATAGGCACAGGAACCAATTCAGCCACTGCAGATACAAGTTTACAAATTCAGTCATACACCTCACAGAGTAAATAACACACTCTCAGAGAAAAATAACACATAGCTTGCACATAGTAAAGCATGCTTCTGTTTTTTTTGCCATGGCAAAACAGGGTACTTATTGAATATTTTATCTTGGAAACAACATCACTATTATTATGTAAATTTTCTTTAAGTTCTTGCAGGTTAAGCAAAATTGTGTATATCAATATTTTAGTGCTTTGTCATATATTATCTAGCAAATCATATTATTGTGTGTTACATAACAAATGAAAGATTTTTTTTTCTAAATTAGTGAGCTCTTTTTGAGTTCACTCCACAATTTGGTACCGTGAAAAGCTCAACAGAATGTTATGCACACTCTTTACATTTCATTTTACGTTCAACACAGGCTTGTCAAAATGCTGCTGCCTCAGCGATTCTGTCTGCACAGCTTGCTGTTTTTCATCTGCAGAAATATCTCTGTCATGAGCATCATCATCAACATGATCATCATAATCCTCATAATTACCATCCTCATTATCATTAATGTCATTACCAATAATAAGTCATATTTACTGGATTCAATCAAAGGCCCGACAGCAATATCCTTGCTTTAGAATTTTATAACCTCTAGCAAGGCAGTGCTTGTTTACCATGCTTTAGCCTCTGTGCTTTTATTATTGTTCATTTAATGAAAATTATGATGATTACACGTGATCAGCACAAAATGCATTGATAGAAATGTGGTGTGCTGGTGTTGTGTGTGAGTGTTTGTGTGTGTGTGTGTGTGTGTGTTTGTATGCGTGTATTTGTGTGTGTATGTGTTTGTGAATGCTGTGGTCTGTAGTGGAAAAAATGGTGTGCATAAGTGTGCTGCTGAGGTGTTTGTGGAGTGAGTGAATGTGACCAGAGTGATGTTGACTTGTGCCATGAGAAAACTGGGTCAACATAACCCCGTCACAGGGCAAAAAGGTGGGAAAATCTTTGATGAGGTTCTGGCTCCGGTCTTTCCGTTTGAATGCCGCATGTGAAATGACTGGTGTGCTTTGTCCACGGGTTTGGCGTGCGCATCATGTGAGTGTGTGCTTGAGTTGCTCTGCTATGTATTTGCTTTGGCCTCAGTCTGCCTGCCTCATACAGCAAGTTTCAAATGAAAATGTAAACATTCTGTCTTGTTTTTCTCTCTCTTCTTCTCTCCCTCACGCTCTCTTTAAAACACACTGCACACACCACTCACACAGCTTACTCAGATGCCTCCTCTCCCTCTTGACGAGCGCATAGTGATCATTCAGCGCCCCAAGAGCTTGGCCCTGCACGTGGGATCCCCCCAGACCACCCTTCAGCATCCCCAAAACACCTCTACTCGCAGCTGCCCCACACAACCTCAGCCACCTCAACCCCACCCCTGCCCTTCCTCCTCTGTCTCCTCAACTTTGGAACACAAGCGCGGGTCTCCTCTCCTACGGAAAGCCGGAGAGGACAGAGGGTTCGATTCCTGGTGGAGCAACATCTTCAGTCACAGGCAGAGCGAGGCAACTCTAGGTCCGGGGGAAACACAAGCGCACGCACACTATAGACATCCAGCTCTCTCTGGGCAGAGGTGCTGGGGGTGACGGGGCGGTTTTGGATAAAGGACAGAAGATCAGCGTGAGCCGTGGCGGTACCGTGAAAGGGAATAAGGAGAAGAGGGTGTCCTTGCACCTGGAGCTCGGGCAGGGGGACGGTAAACACGGGGAGACATTGGGGAAGTCTGGTGGGCTTGCACAGCAGCTCCAGAGTCACCCACGGAACCAAGGCCAGAGCAGGGAGCAGCGAGGGAGCCACCATCAAAGCCAGCTGTACATTCCAGCTCAGGGCCAGTATCCCAAGCTCAGGAGCTGGGGAGACAGACCCCTCGCCCCACCAGGCCTTCCTTCCCGGTGGCGCTTTCTCCTCCCAAGTCCACCAGGAGGCGCCGTACGTGGGTGACAAAGATAACTCCAAACTGGGACCCAAACACCAACCCCAAAACCCCCACAGTCTACCCCGCCACCACAGTTCCACTCCCTCAACCCAAGCCTCCACTGCCTGCTACCCCACGGGCCTGCGCCGCCTCCCCTCTCACGCCCCACCCCCACCCTCTTTTCACCAGATCACTCAGCCCCGCCCATCCCGCAGCCACGACCACCCTTCCCTGCACCTCCACGACCTGCCCATCTCGCCCAGCCTGCCCAGCCCCTCCCGCACGGGCGGCTTCCCCAGTCCAGACCACACTTGTACCATCGACTTCTCGCAGCCCTTCAGCGGTGGCTGCTGGAGGCTGGTGCGCTGCGGTGGAGGAGAGAGCCGTTCGACAGGACGCCAGGGGACCAGTGGGAGCCCCTCTTCCTCCCTTCCCTGCCCCCAAGGGGGAGGAGGTGTGGGCAGCAGCGGCCGCGGCAGAGGGGTCTCGTCCAGAGCCATGGGCCTGAGAACACTGGGCGGGTGTCTGTCCACCTCCTCCACCTCCAACACCTCCTCGTCCAACAGCGTGGTGTCGGACTGCCGCGCTGGGCTTCTCAGGCCCCTCCGCTGCACTTCTTGCTCTGGAGAAGTGGGAGGTTACGAGAGCCCCTCTGCCTTCCACAAAAAACTGGTCGGTGGGTGCCTGCCCTGCACCCCTCTGTCTTCCGCTCCCTTGCGGGCTCTCCAAAGCTGTGTGGGCGGCTGCAACCCCAAAGCAAGTCAGACCGGCAGCTCCACCTGCAGCTACTGCAGCAGCGACCCCATAGTGGTGACCTTCAACCCCCGCCGGGGGAAGCCACCAGGGATGGGTAGGGATGCCGGAGTGCACACGGCCATGGGGGGGTTCCTGGCCGACGACGACGATTACAGCGTTCGCACAATCTGGCCCGAGGACCTGGCTAAAAAGATGACAAGGTCCAAAACCCAGCCGGGCTACAGTGGTGTGGGAATGGGCCTGGGACCCGGGAGTGTCCACACCCATCATAACCAAAGTGACATCAATGGGACCAGTCCTGTAATCCTGGACTGCCGGAACCTCCTGGAGTTCACACGCTCTCAGCTGACGGACAATGCGGGCCGACGGCGCCTCCAGCAGGGCAAAATGGCGGTTCTGGACTTCATCGGGTCGGGGTCTGGCCAGGACGTGGGTCGAGACTCCCTGAAGAGGCTCTGGACCAAGGAAGGAGATATGGGGGACTTCAACGGGCTAGACGATGAAATTGGCGTTCCCCGTTCCCCCTCTCCTCGCTCCCCTTCTCCCCAGTCCCCTCCTTCCTACTCCCCCCTGTCCTCGGCCCATGCCACACTCACCAAGCCCAAAGCCAGGGACAGAGAGAGCGGACGCACCCTCCCCTCGGCCCACTCCCTCCACTTGGTCCTAAATTCGCTCAACAGGGAACAAGACGAGGTGAATGGGAGAGGTAAGGAAGAGAACGGGCTGTGACCGGTGGGGGAGGGGAGGGGGGGGAACATAATTGGTGCATGTCAGTATTATGCCAACAAAGGGGGTTAATTGGAGTCCCCTGTGTGTCACCCACACAAAACTTCAACATTCAACATTTAAGAACTTTCAAGTATAATTCTACCCTAATTCTTTCTTGTAGTTGTTATATAAAAAGCCCCTTCTTTTTTATTATATAGCCCTGTGCATGGTGCTTGCCTAATATTGACATGATCATTGCTATTTTGTTACCGCCATGCTAATATAATTTGTAAATAGAAACCTAATGCATAATATAAAATGTAATCTTCTGTTTTGTTGTTTGAATGTCTAATGAGGATGTGGCAAAGTCACAATTGTAAAATATTGATTTTTTTTCCCTCTCTCTCTGGAGAAATATTGACGTTTGTGCTACCATGACACCAGGTTCTCTTTCCTCTGGTGTCCGCTCCTCTCCCTTATTTATTTATTTAACCTTTATTTACCCAGAACGTCCCTTGCGATAAAAATCTCTTGTTTTTCCAGGGAGACCTGGCCAAGACAGCAGCCACAATAAGTAAAATTAAATACATGGTAAATCACACAATTCACAGACTTCGTTAAAACGATTACAATATTCACAAAAAGTGTTATGCATAAGGGTAATTAATTAATTCAGTGGAATAAGCATGTCTAATTTAAAAAGTCGTTGGATGTTATGTTATTCCAAGTCCATGGTGCTTATTACCCTGTTCTGCTCTCTGTAGTAGTAACCCTATACTGAGAAGCTGAATGCTGTTCAAAATGTTTCTTTTGTTTTAATTATTGCTGGTATAGCCGGTCTCAGTTCCCTTACAGCGGAGTCAAACATTACATTTCCCCATTAGCACAAAGAAAAAATGCCATAGTCTTCAATATGTATTCATGTCTTGTTTAACACAAATGCAATTGTAGGCAGCAAGGTGCTTTTTGATACTCGTTGCTGGATTAAAAAATATCTAAAAATAACTAGAGCTTCAAGCTACTCTTGATGGAGGAAGGAAGGAATTTATGAAGTCAGAACTTCTTTACTCCTCCGCTGCAGCTGTTAAAACAGCATCCGAGTTGTGTTTGTTTCTTTTACATGTGCAGATTTCTCCATTTAAAAAAAAAAATAATAATAATTTGGCACCTAATGTGGGCCTGCATATGTCCAATTCCCATGCTAATTTTGGAATGTTCAATCTGCAACCGCAGCAACCTTCATGCGCAAAAACCCCACTGCCGATTCGGGGGAGTGTAGACAACCACGGTTCTCCTCCAAAACCCATGGTGTCGTCAGCTGCTTCTTTTCACACCGCAGACTGCAGCCAACAGTCGGAGGAAGACCTTTCATATGCGGTTTTGACATGCAGTCCACAGGTGCCAGATCGACCAGCGGGGGTCGCTAGAGAGTGAAGAATGCAGGCCCTGGGGCAACACATCGCCTATTGTGCATTGCCCTATGGAGCTACCGGCTACAGTCAGCACTGGCATGATGTGGATTCGATCCGAGGCCATGAAGCTCATCCATGCACCACAACATGGTGCCTTAACTGAATTATCTATCCAGCAGCCCGCAGATTTCTCCATTTACATTACATTGCCGTCTACAATGGAGCCTCGTTATGAACGTACATTTAAATTAAAACTAAAGGAGTCAAAATAATTGTAATTTAATTGTACTGCTACTTTTGTCTTACCACATCATGTAATTGTAGTTTAACATGGGTTTTTATATAAAAAAATGCCATATTTGATACCTTTTCACACTGGAATTTGTGCAGCAATATCTGGCAGTGGAGTGATGGTTTGAGGCTTGTTTGATACCTCAGACCCTTGATGACTTACAGCCATTTCGCCGACCATGTATTCCATACTGTTCCGTCAGTTGGTAGAAGGAAGGAGGTTGCCACATTTTCTTCGGGGCGCGACTCCTCGAGCTCCTAACCATGATTCCAACTTGCCTGGGCCGCTTGTACGCGACAATTCTCCCCCGCCGAGTCCCTCCCCCCACCCCTGAAGCGGCTGCCAATTGCCGCTCCCTCAAGGCACCGGCCATACTCGGATCTGGCAGGACCAGGGCCTGAACCCCTGATCCTCACTGTGCAACTGCACCGATTCAAAGTCTGCGCTTTTACCTATATCTCTATCTTTCCTGAGTTTAAAGGGACTGTTGATTTTCTATAATCCCCTACAGGAATTGAATATGCTGCAATATATTACACAGCTGTGAATTTATTGCATTATCTGAAAGCAGCTCTAATTTGCATATTTACCCAGTATAGTTTTATCAGTATATATGTTATATCAATATATTTTCAGTACATTCCATTTCCCAAAGGTATTGAAAGCAAAATAATAATATCTTCCATCATAATTCTCTCATTGTTCCCATACCTCTTTCTTCCATTTCTTCTCCCAGTGCACCTCTCTCTACCGCTCTCCTCCTCGCTCCCTGCTTCCCTTTCGGACGAGAGCATGATGACTCCGGATGTGGAGAACGCCACCATCAGCCCCATCTTGCCTTTTCTCTTCCTTGGCAACGAGAGGGATGCCCAAGACCTGGATCTGCTGCTTCGGCTCAACATTGGCTTTGTGGTCAATGTCACCACTCACCTGCCCCTCTACCACCTGGACTCCGGCCTGGTCCACTACAAAAGGCTTCCCGCCACAGACAACAGCAGGCAGAACCTTCGGCAGTACTTCGAGGAGGTGTTTGAGTTCATCGGTGAGAGGAAGAATGACTTCTGTCTTTCACTGTATGCCCCCCTCTGTCTACCTCTTTCTTGTCCCTATCTCACTCAGGTTTAAAAACGGTAATAGTGCATTTTGATGAGGTATTTTTACATTGTTGATGGTAACAGGGTCATGACTGCGCTCTTATGTAATATTCATTTCGTATGCTTATTCTGTGTGAGTAGACACTGAGGAAAGACAGGCAGAGGTAGAGAGGGAAAATGAGAAACAGTATGAGAGATATTGGGAGAGAAAGAAGGAAAAGTCAACTATAAGCACTTTGAATAGGAAAGAGGTGAACAGTGGGCTCAGTTAAAAAATAAGCAAGAGATGACAGAGGACAGATGAAGGCAACCATATTTTGGAGATCTGTTTTACAATTCCCTCTTGCCCACAGAAGAGGCGCATCAGACCGGGCGAGGAGTGCTGGTACACTGCCAGGCGGGCGTGTCCCGGTCAGCAACCATTGTCATCGCCTACCTGATGAAGCACACCCTCATGACCATGATGGATGCCTACAAGTATGTCCGAGGCCGGCGGCCTGTTGTCTCGCCCAACCTCAACTTCATGGGCCAGCTGCTAGAGTTTGAGAGGGACCTCAATTCTGGCGTCACGCCCCGCATCCTGACCCCAAAACTCAGTGGCCTAGAGACGCAGGTCTGAATGAGGGGGGACCAGGGAGGAGGAGGAGGAGGAGGAGGAGGAGGAGGCGGAGGCGGAGGAGGAGGAGGAGATGGAGGGAGGGAAATAATTAGTTACTAGACTATGGTGGAGTGGATATAAGGGGAAAGGCTGATAAACATTATCTATTAGTATATTATATATAAATCACTAGATAGTGTTGAGGTGAAGGATCGAATAGGAAGGAAAGAGGGAATGCAGACTGAAGAAGAGGATCGATTTTAATGAAGAGAGGAGAGGCGTGGTGGCTGATAATTTTGTCCTAATCCGAGATTCATTATTCCATCTAGAGGTAAAAAAATATATAATCTTGGAGAAGAAAGGAAGTGATGGGTGAGGTTCAGCAAGTGAGGTTATTGTCACTTGTATTATGAGAGGTTTGTGATCAGGTCATACGACCAAAAATGAACAAAATCTCTTTAAACCAAACTAAACCTTGAGATTGGGTTTGTGGGGAGGGGGTCAAAGGTGAAACCTCAGTTGAATTACCAGCAAGCCTGACCCTTCCCTTTAATTTTTAAAATGTGCCAACTTTTTGTAATGATAAAAAACGCATACCTACTATTGCCTCTCAATGTATAGAGTATTATAGTAGCATTACCAGTAGTATAAATAAACACAATGCAAAAGAGTACTGAAATTTGTATGCAAACATGCAGAGCAAGCTGGGACACTCAGCATAAAGGCCCAATCAGTAAAGTATCATAATACTCTGAATTGCTCAATATTTTACTGGACGAAACTGTGCTGAAGTGTCTCAGACTAAGAGGTCATTTAATTCCTCTTTGTTCTCTTAAAATTAAGCCTAGTTAGAATTGCTGTTTTTCCAAATTGGAGCAATGCAGAAAATATTTTCTTTCTTGATTTTATTCAATTGTATAAATGCATGGAGACAAGGTCAGCTTGCTCTTTAGCATTTCAGAGTGGAGCCCCTACTGCACAGGAGGAAGAATGGCAGGTTTTTCTGGTAAGGGTGTGCAATAGATATCTGTGCTCAGGATGGCAGAAGAGACGGGGACTGCATGGTGAATATGCTGGATCTGATGGACGGATTTGTCTCAGACTGGATTTGTTTAGGGCCTCTGTGGATAAATGTTCTTCAGAAAACTGAAGAAATGTTTATTAAAATTGATTAAAGTGTAATTTAAATACAAAGATCAAATTGAACAGATTTGGCCAAATGGAAAAAAACTGCTTTGGACCAGCTTTAATCACTTAGATGACGGCTGAAGAAAACAAATGATTAAGATACTGTTGTATTGGGAAACACAGAGATCATTCAAAATTGTGTGTTTCAGCTTTGAGGAGCTTTTTATTTTTTTAAGTAGTAGTGTATCTGGTCTCAATATACTTATAGTCAGGTCCATAAGTATTTGGACAGTGACACAATTTTTGTTGTATTGGCTCTGTACTCCAACATATTGCACTTGAAATTAAACAGTGACTATGAGGTTATAATTTGAGGGTTTTTACGTCCATATCGGGTGAACAGTGTAGCAATTGTATCCATTTTTATACATAGTCCCCCCCATTTTAGGGGACCAAACGTAATTGGACAAATTAACATAAACTTTAATGCTCTGCATTTGAATGGATCTCTATGGGAATTGGGGGGTGGGACTAGATTAAGCTGTAAAATACATGGGAATAGTATGGAACACATGGTTGGTTAAATGGCTGTAAGTCATCAAGGGTCTGACGTATCAAACTAGCCTCAAGCCATCACTCTGCTGACCAGATATGCAGTAGATATGGATGGATCACTTTAAGGGTTGTTTCTGCTGATTAATTCTTCCATAAGTAGTTCAATAGTAAAATTTGTCAGGAGAAACAACCCTTAAAGTGATCCATCATATATCTACTGACCCTTGATGACTTACAGACATTTAGTCAACCATGTGTTCCATACTAGTAATTTACAGCTTAGTCTAGTCCTACTTTTGGTCCCCTAAAATGGGGGGACTATGTATAAAAATGGCTACAATTGCTTTAACCTCATCTGTTTCATTTAAAATCCAATGTGCTGAGTACAGAGCCAAAACAACAAAAATTGTGTCACTGTCCAAATACTTATGGATGTGACTATATTCTGAAGTATAAGATGTCAACAAAAACATTTGTGTACGTTTGTTTATTTGCGGTTTGCTTTTAATTTTGTTTTGTGGCAAAATGAAAAAAGGAGAGAACCAAAAATTTTTTCGAGGAGAACAAACACAAGAAACCTTTTGAACTAATTTAATTTAATCTGCTGTATCTATCCACCTATATGACAGTGTGTCTATCTGTGTCTCTCCATCAGTCTATTGCTTCCCACCAATTTAATTATTTTTCCTCTTGCTTACATTTTTTTCCATAATGGAAAGTGATATATTATGTTTGGATTTGCTCACTTCCCTTAAGACTGAACAAGAGCTATTCTACTGTAACTCAGGATTCTAAGTACCCTAACCCAAGCACTGTTAACTACTGATGTTTTAGATTATATCAGTAGGTAAAGTAAGTCAATTATAGGTAATACTTATATTTACACAGGTGAAGGAAACTGAGAAAGGGACACCATAAAGGATGGCGTAGCTATGACAAGACAGAACTATCATTCTTTATTGCACAAAGGTGTAGTCATTTCCTGTTCTTCCCTGTTGTTTCAGGCTTCTCTTCCTCCCTTTTCCTTTTCTTGTACCCTCCCTGTGTCTGTATCTCTTGAAAACTATGCATTGTTACTGTATTTATTTCATCTGTGAAAAGGGAAGCTTTATTAAGTTCACTGTGAATTGCAATCTTATATATTATCAGTTCCCAGCCCCTTGTTCCTTGAAGTTGTCTTCCTGCTCCCCCATTTTATATTCTGTCGCTCCTGGAAGGTTTTCCTTTACATTTCTCAGTGGACTCAACTCCAGCTTCCCAGAACCACTTCTGTACCTTTTAAAATATGCTGCTCTTCAAAGCCTTTCGGCTTGTGGTCTTCTGGGTTCCCTGTACCAGGGAGTCTGTTAGGCAAGCAGTGATGCATGACAGACAATCTATCTACAGGCACTTGCTGGGTATTTTTGTTTTAAATAACGCAAATCAAATTAATTGAATAGTGTTGTTCTTATAGAATCCTTTTGTGGCATCTTGCTGTTCTTGGATATTATTTACAGAGGAAAGGTTGCTTCCGCCACAGTTTTGTCAGTGATTTACGTGTTTTGTTTTTGTTGTTTGATATGTTTTATATGCATTATTTACACATTTTAGATTATATAAGGTTCATTTTAAGAAGCTGTTAAATATTCACTCCCAGCCAAAAGAGAACAAAGTTACAACTCTATTTTAAGTGTAAAGAGTTGTAACAGTAAGACTGTGAGAACAACTACATCAGTCTGGTATGTGCTATTCGGTAACTGTGTTTTAACTCAACGACCCACTGGAAACAAGCTTAATTTATGCACCTGTTATATTTTTACAGGCCAAATTCTTACCTGCAGTCAATGTAATATCACCTACAACAACAGATGCATTGAAAACTTGAACTTTTGTACTTGTACTTCATAACAACTGAAAGTGCTCAAGAAAATAGGCATAATCTTACAGTATGCTTTTTCGGTCCTGGAGGACATTTTTTGGAAGGGATTATTTTACCTTCTGTGATTTTGTTTTATGAACTGAGGCTGCCCTGTTGGATTGAACTGAAAAGGAAAAATAATCTGAACAAGGGAATAATTAAGGTATGAAATGACAGAAAAATTTTCTAACAAAATTGAAAACCAAGAATGCCTTTGATAAGGTGATGGATAACCCATGTCTTCCAAACTGAGGTAGCATCCGGAGAAATTTACTTAAAAATAGTTTGTCCCAAAAGCTGTAAATTAATGGTTTGTTTTTCTTGGCATTTATGTATTTTGGGTTTGATTAATTTGTTAAGGGGAATTTTGCTTGTATGTTCGAGACAATTTGGGAGAAATTGTGTGTGTGTGTGTGTGTGTGTGTGTGTGTGTGTGTGTGTGTGTGTGTGTGTGTGTGTGTGTGTGTGTGTGCGCGCGTGTGCATGTGTGATTATAGCTTTGCACAAATGGAAGTATTATGAATTTTTTTGCTTAAATGTCAGTGCTGACTGTGTTTTTTGTATGTGTATGCGTGTTATGTATGTACAGGTATGTGAGTGTTTATGTGCTAAGTTCTTTATGTAAATTGTGAATAGGTAAATATCACTTTGGTTGTGTTACTGTATCTGATTTATTTACCAGGAATCCAATGAACTCTGGCTTAGCTCAGGGTGTTTCAACAACAAAAATTAAACCTCACTGAAAACTAGTGTGCCCATACCACATTTCACTGTGACCTGTGACCTGTCTGCTGTGGTCTGGAGGTTTTTGGTTCTTCCTGTCTTTTCTCCTCTGGATTTATATCCCAACTTCACTGTAAATATTGAATAATTGTAATTGCTCAAAGTTCAACTTGATTTGTATCGCTATACTCCTTCCACATTGGGAATCATGTTTGGAAACTTTTCGTAGTATATTCTTCTGTAGACTGGGAATCTATAACTATATGTGTTGACCTTATTTAACCAATGACACTTTCTCATGGTCTGTTCTCATATAAAGTGTGGTAGCAGGTCTTGTGTTTCTCATTTTTTAACACTTGGAATTGCATACCTTCCAAAGGATGCTTCTGTGTAGCAGAAGTGTAAAATAGCTTAAGTTCTTGTTTTATGCAGATACCACCTAGTTGTTTGAATGATTTTTTAAAAGCCTCTTGCAAACATTTGTACTAAAGTGACTGCAGATGGGTCTCCCGGAGCTTTATGTGCTATATGCTTGGCACCTCTGAACAGACTTCTGAACAGACCTCGGAACAGACAAAAGTAACTCCAGATTTGTATTTGTGTAGATGTCTTTCTTCTTTTATTTGGGTAGGCTACTTCTGGTCTCTAGTCTCTGATAATATAAAACAAGTAAAAAGAAACCACATGGGTACAGTATAACTTGCCATGGATTGCATCAGTCTTATAGTTGTAATTTGTACTAGGAAATAAAGAAAAACATGATCTCAGCATAATCTTTTCTGTATAATTTGCTCTTATAGGTTGTAAATTGTAAGTACATTGATTATTCATATGTGTGTATGTATTTACTTGTGTATTTAATCTTTGGCTTTAAATATCTAATTTATTGTGCCAAATTTTTGAAAACTATTCAAAAGGGATAGACAATGGCCACAGCAAGACTTAAGTTCTTTAAAGAGGGGGAAAAAAACACTGCATTCTGATGCACATAACATAATACTTCCTGCACTCTTCCTACCTCTTCTATCTTTCTGGTTACAGTGAAGACAGGCTAGGTAACATAACCTTTTGAAAGTGATTTACAGGGTGCATTTGTCCAGCATCTTGTGTGAAGAGTGATTTTTAGTTTTTTGTTGTTTCATGTACTTGGGTCATCATAAGCAATCGTATGTTCTTTTTATGTGCATTCTGCATGGATATAAAATGGACACAGCATTGAAGAAATGTGAAACATTCAAAATAATTGGGAAGACCTGAACTGTCAAATGTCACCTTCATTGTACCAGTTTAATCCAGATTGCAGTGTTGCTCAATACTGTGTCCCGGTATAGGGGCAACATGTCAGCCTGTATTGGTATGCCTGTAATAACCATGTACACCAGGGATCTCAAACTCCAGTCCTGGAGGGCCGCTGTGTCTGCTGGTTTTTGTGATTTCCTTTCAATCAGCAGCCAATTTAGGCCTTGGAAACAAGGTGTGCAGACTCTTTAGCCAATCAATGACTTAAATTAAACACTTAAGTGCAGGAACACATCGAAAACCAGCAGACACACTGTGTAAATAAAAGTGGATTTTTATTTGTTTCATTGTCTGTAATTAAGGAAGAGACATCTTTGTGTCTGAGAACCGAAGAAACCTGCTGTACTTTTTACTGTGTGTGAGACTGGGGGTACTGCTGTGAAAAATTACTAATAATGAGAATAATAGCAACAATAATAATATTCACAAAGAATAATATCTAATAATGCTCTATGTGACGAACAAAATACGCAGAAAAAAACAAACATAAGTAAAGTTTGCTCATGTTTGAATTGTACTCCGTGTTGAAATTCTGGGAAATCTGCATCACCAGAATAGTTTATTAAAATATGTTTTGTACATCAAATTTACTAATTTCTATTTTTTGTGGATTGCAAAGCCTGCATGTGTATGTGATGTGTGTGTGAGAGAGAGTAGAATTAGGGCTAGTACACTAAAACAAGAAAACTACTCCCTCACCACATAAGTACTCACTCAGATCACAGTGGGAAACTAACACACTGGCTACTGCAGTGTTGTTAATGAGCTTGTCATTTCCATTGATCATCTCTCCTCCACCTTGTGATACTTGTTACATAAGCGCTGATGTGGAGGGTGTGGAGCATAATTTCCTCCCCAGGGCTGAATCGATGGGTAGCAGCAGTCCGTACTGTGTCCAGGACCTACCGTACATGTGAGACAGGGACACGGTCCCTCGGTAGGAGCCTGCCAGTGTGGGGACCCCACATTGGGGCTGCCTGACGGCGGTTTGCACCGCATACGGAGGGTGGGGGATTTGTGGCTTTGGCTGCTTTAATGAAATGAAAGAGCAGTTAGAGTGCAGTTAGTTAGAGGCTATAGTGCCAGTGAGAAAAAGCCAATGGGAGAAGTGCAGCCAGGGTCAGTGGATGTTTGATGAGGGCTAGTGTCGTGGTTCTGTGTTTCGGGGGAATCTTCGCAGGAAGAAAAACTCACACAACCGATATGTTTTTCCTATCACATTTTATTAATTGCCTATTAATATTAATAATAATAATAATAATAATCATAATAATAAAATAACGTGTTGGTATAGTGCCTTCTCATCCCCAATGTTGCTCCACATAACATAACGAATGTGCATATACGCATATACATCCACATACATAGAAATGAAAGCACAAAATACATGCAAATGCAATTAATAAACATTAATATGTACTACAGAGTAAAGCTAGTGGTGGGGAGAGAGTGTTATGAGTGCAATATTGTTGTGTGAAAAGATGTGTTTTTAATTTAGATCAGGTCTTAAAAACTAATTTTCATGCAACAGTACTTCGGTCGTACTATACACCCTCTCCCCACCATGCCAGTACCATCACAGAGGTCTTGATGGGGGCATTCCAAGGTTTGATGGCACTGAATGATCTGTCCCCTGTAGTGGACAGTCCTGTTTTGGGGAACCAAAAGCAGACCAGTGCCAGACAGAGGACCAAAGCATATGGGTGGGAGTGTAGGGAAATAGTAATAGGTAGGAAGGAGCAAGACAATTAAGAGTGTGAATGTGGTGGTACTTTAAAGTAGTTTCTAATGTTTGTGCCGTGTGATAGGGAGGCGCCAATGAAGCTGAGAGAGAATGGGGGAAACTGGAGTTTACGGGCAGTTTTTGATGGTAGGCCAGTGAAAAGGGCATTTCAGTTATATTTGTGTGGGAGAATATGAATACAGATATTAAGAGTTTCAGCATCATGAGGTTGAAGGAGGGATGTATGGGGACGAGCAATGTTGCAGAGATGGAAGAAAGCAGTTCTTCAAGTTAATTTGAGCATCAAAGGAGAGTGTAGGATCAAAAATAACTCGCCTAGCCTATTGCAGACTTTGGGTTGATGACGCAACCTAGATATCATCCATGACAAGACAGAAATCAGTGAATGCAAGCTAGGAGTGGGGTCGGTCGAAGGACTGAGGTCTTGCGAAAAGTGCAATTTGGAATGTAAACATAGATCTTGTATTCTAAACTCCCTGCATGGGCGTGGTTTTGTGTCCTTTAGGTTGGAAGCGCAAACTTACGCTACCTGGCACCTGGAGATGCACGATTGTCAAGTGACGCACTAACACCGCCTCGTATCGCTGTCAAACCAGTGAAAGATCTACAGCAGCCTGCATTTTAAGGTTCATGCATTTGTTGATATTAGAAACGAGCGTGACGGAGACCCAGAAAAATAAACGGAGAAAGAAAATATTGTAGCACTCTGACGGACAATGGATTTGCACTTATATCTATACAATTATGCTTAAAAACCGTATTGTTAATTATTTGAAAAGTGTAGATTTAATTGAAAAACAGGCCCACATGCTTCACGTATTTTCCGGATGAAGATGACTTTTTATATGAATAAATACCACGCTTACTCGAACACGAAAGAAGAGCAAGGCAGGAAAAAGGAGAGAATGAAAACGAAGTAACGAACCAGTGTTGGAAAAACAATAAACCTACCTGATCCGCAGTAAGTGCAATATTTCTGTTTTAATCCTTGTAGTTGGCCTTAAAAAAACGCGTAAATATGTAGCTTATGCGTGTAAATGGTTAATATAACCGTGGTAGCCTAACATACAGCTCATAATTATTTGTACGACGTCTTTCATCTCACCATATTAAGTTCCTGATAGGCACACCTTACCTGATCTCTTGGAAACCTTAAAAAATTAAATTGTCAAAAGTAAAATGTCACTGACCATATAATGTAAAAAAAGATATAATCTTATAGTCTGAAATCTCGTATGCGTGTGTAGGGCCTATATACTATTTATTAAGGAAATAAATCTCGGTGGCCTTTTTTTAAATTAAGAAATTAAGATATCAGTATTTATAAATGATGTGGACAAACATTGACAGATGTTTCCAGTATTTAAAACTCGGGATTTTTATTTTGGTGTGTATGTTGGGAGCTCATAAGAATTTGCATGTATTCTAATGTCCTATGTTTTCAGTCTATCACTATTTGATTTGCAAATGCACTACTGGGTTGATATTTCGCCAGAGCACACAGGTGATGTTACCATATGTGGAACAACAAAATGAAAAATGGTCAACAGGTAAAATCATTAAGATGACAATAGGATGCATAATACTATGACAAAGAAGAAAACCACAGGGGATGAATATAAAATTGGATTGTATTTGTGTTTGGGTACGGAACAATTTCTGAACATGTAAGAAAAATTCCCATCATTTTGAATTTTTTTACTCCCCCCCACACACAATTACTTATGAAATTGACTTGTATGATATGTGTGGGATGGCCAGGTGCTTTGTAAGTTTTCTGTTTGCGTACATGATGTAAATGTCTTGGGCTGAGTTGCGCTTGTGGATCTCCCTGAACAGGTGTGGATAATGGTGCCCCTGGGGCATCACTGTGGAAACGGAGGCCTCTACAGAGCCACATAGGACAGAGACTGCACAAGCTTCTCTCTCGCGCTTACAGTCATCTAACGAAAACATTCTCCTTTCGTAAGTCACTTAGGCTAAAAGCATCTGCCAAATGCCTAAATTGAAAATTGTATTACGTAAAAAATTCCCTACATAAAATAAATAAACACATGTTGCTCACCAATTCAGTTCATCCAAGGTGCTATAGATACTAAGATGCCATGGTCTAACACATGGTTTCACATTTGGTCTACAACACACTTAACAGGAACTATGTTTGTTACTTATTCACAGCCCAGCTTTGTTCTTCCTTTTTTGTAACTTTGCCTGTGTTTCTTTTGACTATTCAGAGACTCTAATTGCATTAGTATTGATTGATAACTTAATTACCTCTCTCCTTCATGTCCTCCATCTCTTTTTTTCTCCTTTTTACTTTCCTCCAACCTCTTCTTCCTTTCTTCTCACCCCCCTACCTGCCCCCTATGTTTCCGCAACAGCCAATGGCTCGATGCAATGGGAGAGTCCTGTGCATATGCCTCCTGCCCTGTGTGATGGTGGGGCACCTCCTGGTCTATGTTTTGGTGTCCATCTGCATCACCATGTCCTACTCCCCGCCTTTACTCCCCATTCGATTCATCGCCCCTGGGGTCTCCTCCAACTCTGGTGAGCTGGCCGCACACCCGGTGAACCCATTCTGGAACCTCAGACTACAGAAAGGAGCCCTGTGGAACCAGCTACAACACCGCTTGGACCGGCAGCACAACCCTATTCTGAGGGGAAACAGGACATGGAGCAAACAGGCAAGTACTGAAGGGGAGCGGGAACAGGAGGGCGGACCCCAGGAGGGCGGACCCCAGGAAGGCGGACCCCAGGAGGCCTCCTCTGCATGTAGCCCAGACCAGAGCTGGGCCTCTCGCCTAAAGGATTTCAGCTCCCTTCCGGAACAGATGCGGGATTTCATCCTGTCCATGCACTGCACAGAGTACTCGATTCTGACAGATGAGCCAAGGGTCTGTGGCGGGGAATACCAGGTGGCGGAAGCTCCCATGTTGCTACTGGCCATTAAATCCGAGACTGGCAATTTCGAAAACAGGCAGGCAATTCGGCAGACATGGGGGCGGAATGGTTGGATGGAGGGTGAGGTTGCGGGCAGGGGTGGGTTAGTACGCACGGTCTTCCTCCTCGGCAAACAGGACCCGTCCATGGGCCTTTACGCAGACCTGGAGAAACTTCTAGAGCTGGAGAAGAGTAGACACGGGGACATCCTGCAATGGGACTTCAGGGACACCTTCTATAACCTAACCCTGAAGGATGTTCTGTTCTTGCGCTGGTTCTCAGACCGCTGTCCCCACGCTCGCTTCGTATTCAAGGGTGACGATGATGTCTTTGTGCGTACGCATGCTCTCCTTGACTTCCTGCACCAGCATGAGGAAGAGATTGAAGATGTGGGACTGAACCAAAAGAAACCCACCCGCGATTTTCTAATGGGAGAAGTGATTGCTAACGCTGTACCAAATCGGCAGTCCTCCACTAAATACTACATCCCTGAGAGCTTCTACAAGGGAGCGTACCCGCCGTATGCGGGGGGTGGAGGAGTGGTGTACTCTGGGGCTCTGGCATTGCGTCTGGGACAGGTTTCCAAGCGAGTGCATCTGTTCCCCATTGACGATGTTTACATGGGCATGTGCCTCCATCGGCTTGGAGTCTCTCCCACGCATCACCCTGGGTTTCTGACCTTTGACCTCCCAGGAACAGACAAGGAAAGTCCTTGCTCGTATCACTCCGTCATTCTGGTTCACAAGCGGAGCCCCAAAGAGATGCTCAGGCTGTGGTCCATTCTGCAAACGCCACCTCCAGCCTGTTAGAAACAGAGCCCAGGCTTTGAAAGCTTGGGACTTCAGAACAGTGACAGAGACATGAAGATGTGTGTATGTACAGCACCGGAAAAGGCCTGCACAGTAAAGGATACATGGGCCCAGATCCAGTGCCGATCACTTGAGGCATGTCAAGGTAGCAGTGGACTAGAGACTCTGCCTCAGGCACACACATACACACCCACCTACACACCCACATGTAGGTAAACACACACACACACACACACACACACACACACACACACACACACACACACACACACACACACACACACACACACACACACACACACACAAATGTTTACCTCAGGTAAGCATTTATCTCAACGGAGGCATATTGAGATATTGAGCAATGGACTACAGACTCAGCCTCAGTCACATAGGCCTACATACACACCCACATGTGGGTACTAGGGATGTAACAATATTATAATACAATTGTCTCCAAAAATATCATGATTTGACGGTATATCACGGTATTACATTTTTTTTTCTTTTAATTACATTTAATATGACCCTTCAAAAATCCAAAAATAGTTTGAAGAAAATAAGGTAGAGTGCGTTGTGCGTTGTTTTCCATTTCAGTCACTTTTGCCTACAAGTTAACGGTTTCTTATAGGCTTAATTAGACTTAATAATGTCACGTAAAAGATAGCAAGGCATGGAGGCCTCATGCCATAAGGTGACTAGGCCAAGAGTAGATTAAGATAATGATTTTTAATAGACAGAATAGGTGACAAACTAGAAGAGGAGTAAAATCAAGAATAGCCTATGTATCACTTTTCCTGGCTACATGAATAAAATCTTGTGGTCTAACACCGGTGCTTATCATATTAAAATACTAGGCGATAGGCATACAACTTGCGATGTGGTGAGAGAGTGAGAGAGTGAGATCATAGATAGCACACTTTAGACAATTTGGATAGTTAATTTGTATGGAAGAGGGAAAACATGCACAACAATCATGTATTGCAGTGCAAATTAATACATCACATTGTACACTGTTGCAATTCAACACTGCCTGCAACTTTATCAAGAGCTGTTTTCAGGTTTTGGGCCCTGCACAGTGGAGAGTGGAGCAGCGGACCGGAGGCTTTTAACCCTTTGTTTTATGAAACAAACCATTGTAGTGGTGTGTGGAGTCTTGCGCAACACAGAATGGCGTTTAAACTGTGGACACGGTGTTACAGAAAAGCGTACCACATGATAACCGTCAATATTTTGTTTTATCACAATATACCTCAATACTGGTAAACTGTTACATCCCTAGTGGGTAAACACACATGCACATAAATGCTTACCTCAGGGTGTTTCAATGTCCATTTGCTAATTTTCCTAGTTATGGCACATTCTATGGTTCTTCCGAAATTTATTTATGTTTAAAAGTGTCTTTAGGTGACATTATCTGGGAATTATGTTGGTATTTAGTGCAATTTCACATCTCATTTACAGATCATCAGTCTTGTCTGGCAAGACCAATAAGAGGTCTATTATTCCCTTTATAGGACATTTTGAAACAAAATCAATGGTCTTAAACTGCAGCTACATTGCGGTGTTTCAAGGCCTTTTGCAAACTGGCCTGAAATTTGGCACACATCAGTTTCCAAACATTAACAGAAACAGTTTCTGTTTTTTTAAATGGTGGAATGGTGGCACCCTCCAAATAAATTCACAATTGACTATACAACAAATAATTTCACAAGTACAAAATTAGATTTTCATTTGTCATATAATGGAGTGGGACCTTTGTGGACTTAAACAGTGATGTGTAATTAATGAATGTTCATTTTTTATGAGTTTGCAATGTCCATTGTAGTATGTGTACTGTATGTCACAACCATTAATTGCCTTGGGGCTTTTAGTGACATTTTAATGGCTTGTCCATTCAGCTACTGTTTGCATCAATGTGGAAATGATTTCTTTTGCATTTACATTCCATCCAGATCCACTTCATCCCAGCCCAAGTCAGGTGTCTGCAGGCTCACTTTCTGATATAGGGCTCCAGCTGTCCTAAGTAGCCGAGCAGTAATAGGCATCTTACTTTAACGAATGAGAACTAAAAATGTATGTTTTTCCCACAAATAAACATAACAATGTCTTGCCATGCTGTTTCATTTGCATTAATACAAGAGGAATTATAAAACAAATTAATTTGATAACTTCTATTTGTATTATTTCAGAGCCATGCTGGATGTGCTCATATGGGGTTTGCAGATAGGAAATTGAGATTGAGATGCATAGTGCAATTAAATGCTCTATTTAGATTTAAACCATTAAACCCAAGACCCTAGGCAATTTTTGATGTCACTGTCGAACTACACTCAAATGGTAATTATGGTGATTTAACTCAATTGATGTGGGTCAATTAACTAGTTGTATTGATAATGTCATAATTCAATTGCAAGTAAGGCAAAACACCCAATGATGTAGAGGAACAGTGGCACACTGACGTCCTCTCTATCAGTTTCTGTGTATCACTACAGTAGTTATTTTTTTGGGACAAGTAATTTCCAAATTTTTTCTACCCAACCACCAGCTGTGTCACCCCTGTGCAGCCTGCACCTGCATGCAAGAGGTGCTCCAATGCTCATAACCTGCAAACCAGGGTCTGTTTTATACAGTGCAAAAGTATGCTAAAGACAGCTTCCACACCTAAATAAATGAATTGTCTTCATGCGTAGAAAATTTAAATTTGCATATGTTTCTTACGTCACACCGTATGAACTGCAATCTAGGATCAGAGTAAAAGCCAGATGACCTTGCTGGAAGGGATCCAGGGTCAGGTATGCTAATGACTCTTACTGTTCAGAACCATACATGTCACAGGTTCAGAACCATACATGTCGCAGGTTGAGTACCTTTGAATGTATGCAGTGGGAAAACATTGCAACACTATTACCTGCATGTGTTGCAACGGTTGGGGTCCAATATTCCCAGGGGTTTACTCTTTAGAATTAATGTACTGTCACAAGAAATGAACACGTGGTTCTGCTGATTCAGGTGCAGATACCTCTGTGAACTGGACATACAGTCTTGATAAAGATGATGCTGTAAAAATAAACAACACAGGTAATGAACTTTAATGTAGTGATGGGAGCATGAGAAGATGCATAACGTGTGAAACTACCACAAGCTGTCAGTCATGAACCATTCAAGTTTTTCTCCCCTATAGGGCACAAGAGTCTCTGGTCTTCATCCCCAGAACCATATAAGCTACTATGCTAAAAACCTACTACACTGCAAGGGACATTTAATAAAAAGAAAATTAATTTTCCTTGCAACAAATTTTCCTTGTCATCCAAGAAAAAAACATGTTGCAAAAGATTTAAATACTTTTTTTTCTGCCTGGTCTCATGAGGAAACCACTTTACACTCCACAGAAAAGCTTTGTACTCCACAAAAAAAGTTACATTAGTTTGATTGCATATTATAGCCACATGAAATGAAATGTGATGTGAAAAATGTGAAAATTCTATTCTTTTTTTACTAATACAGTTTCTCTGTGATGGAGTTGAGACACTTCAGATTGAGAACCAAGACCAGTACTATAACCTTGGAGCAATATCAAAAGGTATCAAACATCTGAGGTATCAAACAAGCCTCAAACCATCACTCTGCTGCCAGATATGCAGTAGATATGGATGGATCACTTTAAGGGTTGTTTCTCCTGACAAATTTTTCTATTTAACTCTATGTAAAAATAAGTCAGGAGAAGAAACCCTTCAAGTTATCCATCCATATCTACTGTATTTCTGGCAGCAGAGTGATGGTTTGAGGCTCGTTTGATACCTCAGTCCTTTGATGACTTACAGCCATTTTACCAACCATGTATTCCATACTGTTCCAGCATAATTTACAGCTAAATCTAGTCCCAGCCCCCAATTCCCATAGAGATCCATTCAAATGCAGAGACGTTATAGTATCGCTTGTAAGAGTACCAGAAAATAAGATATCAAGAGTCTTTTGATGTTGTTGGGTCACAGACATCAGGAAGTCATGGCATGCAAAGGATATGCAACAAATATTTTAAATGATTACTTTATTCTATATATAAATGCAGGGTGCCAATAATTGTGGCACACGTGGTTTTGTTAGAAATAATTACTTCTTAATAATAAATTTACTTCAATTAAAGGTTGGATTTTTCTCATTTTTAAGCTAATTCACCAAATGTAAAAAAATGTATAACCCTTTTTACTTTACCAGGGGTGCCAATAATAGTGGAGGGCACTGTATGTTGATTAGTATTATATTATATATTTGTATACAATTCTTATACAATCTCTCAATGTTTTTTTATAGTGAGTACCATGTATGTTAGGGAACTATTTAATTTTAGTATGAAATGTATATGCTAGTTCTCTACCACATATTATATTTTATACGTTTTGTATATGGCATATCATGTGATTTTTATAGGATTTTTGCAGACCTTTTGCATATGGGTCTGAATGGCCTATCTCCACTGTAGTCTCTGCCCTCTGCATAAACTTTATACAATTTCATATACCTCGTGGGAAACCACGAACAAAATTTCGGTGTAGCCATACTGCCAAGGAACGAGTTTTTTTCCATAGACTGTATAAAAATAGGTTTTTTCCCCAAATAGTCAAGAGCGGCGGTAACACCCCTAAGCACCAGGGCGCGCTGCGTTAACCAGGCGCAAACATTCTTCAACAGGAAGTGTGTCATGATAAGGTTAAAGTTCGAGAGCACGACAGGGGTGCGATTAATTTGTTTAGTGATATTTTTCTACGATCTATGGTTTAGTGTCGTTGTCAGTTGCATTGTTTAACGTTTAAAGTGGTATTATAGTTAAAACCTTACTCATTACAATATACTGATCGGTGCTCTTGACGGGTTAGAACCAGCTGGTTAACCAGCTCTGGGGGTTTGAGCCACCATTAGCCAGGTAGCTACCTTACTGATATCAACGCTAGCTAGCCAGAAGTAAACAAGCTATTTAACTAACTCGCCACATTACCAAAGCAGTCAGTTACGTGCGAGGTTTTTGTAACGTAGGTAGCTTATGGTCTAAACCAACAAAACACAAACATGGGTTCTTCAAAGAAACACAAAGAAAAGGGTCGGGAAAGGGACGCAGAAGAACGGCATCGGGAGCACAAGAAGCACCGTCATAAGGACCGAGAGAGGGAAAAGGAGCGAGACGGGAACCGTGAGAGGGAGAAGAGGAAACGATCCCGATCAAAGGAGAGAGGGAGCAGGGGAACTGAGAAGGAAAGTCGCTCTAAAGGCGAAAAGAGTAATGGCGAGCCTCGGGTCAAGAAGGAGAAAATGGATACCACATTTGAGGAGAGTAACGGTAAATTGGATAAATAAAAACAAATACTGAAGCACTGCATTGTCCGCTAGCAAACATATATATTCACCAAAAACAGTTAAGGGATTTCTTGATAACTCTAATTTGTAACTTGGTAGCTACTTTCTATTATCGTAGTGGATGGATGTTTAGTGTGGCACAGTAATGTAATCTTTGTTTATTCCACTGCATTGTTCTTCTAGCCTGTACTTCAAAGTCTGCTGGTGGTGATGCATCGCTCAGCATCGAAGAAACGAAGTAAGTCAGATTGTATATATATCCATTATCCAATGATGTTCCTGTCAGTATTAACACCGTTAATGACGAAGTCGTGTCTTTGCGCATCTTCTCAATAACTCTTTCTCTTTAACAGTAAACTCAGGGCCAAGCTTGGTCTGAAGCCCCTGGAGTTGAATGAAAACAAAAGAGGTGAGCCCAACTGGGTTTGGTGTTTTTTCTATGTCACATGTGCATCTGTCCAACAGTCATATTTCTTGTGGCAGTGTGACGAACCCTCTTCCAGATTACTTACTTTGAAAATTTCCACCTGGAGCTGAAAATAAATACTTTATGATAGGATTCCCATATTGTCAAGCAATGCATATAGCAAGACACAGACAGCGACAAACTGTGAGAGAGGTGACCTTGTGCCTTTGGTGACCTGAAAGCACTGGGTGTGCTTGCAGAGCTTGGAACTAAGGAGGAGCCCTTAGTGGCGGAGACCATCAACCCTTCTCATATCAAGCAGCAGAAAGAGATGAGGGAGAAGCTGGCAGCCCTCAAGGAAAAGCGCCTGCTCAACCAGAAACTGGGGTGAGTTTTCCCAGTGCATAGGACACTGCTCTTTCACAAATGATTTTTTACTGTCTCTGCTAGTAAAGCTGTGTATCAGTGGTTCAGTCTCCATTTTGCGTCGCCAGTAAGGTGAAGACCCTGGCGGAGGACGACCCCTGGCTGGATGACACTGCGGCGTGGGTGGAGCGGAGTCGCAAAATGGCCAAGGAGAAGGAGCTGGCGGAGAAGAGAGTGAGTATCGGCGAGAGGGCGGAGAGCAGGCCTTTGTGTTGGTTTCTGTTGCTTTCCTATACTGTCACCTTTTGTCTCTGGTTTTCATTTTCTCTCTCCGTCCCTTCAAGGCTAAGCTACTGGAGGAAATGGATGAGGAGTTTGGTGTGAGCAACCTCGTGGAGCAGGAGTTTGGGCATGGCAGGAAGGTACGGCCACCTCAAATGTGTTCCCCTCAGTTCTCTCCTGAATGAGCTGATTTACGGTATCACTAACAACATGTTTAGCAATCACCAGTGAGTGGGTAATTTTGGAAAAACATTATTGTGACTCAGTGACCACAGGCATGGTTTTACAGCACTGTTGCATTAAGTGGGATTTATTAACGCTACTTCTGTGAAGCTATGGGGCGCCAAATGTGACGTTCAATTTTGTGCGCAAAATGCATTTGGTGCCACAAAATGTTTTTAGTGCCACAAACAAAATAAACACCTTACTGAATTTCCTGCACAAAAAGGTAAAATGCAGTATGCATTTTGTGTATGAAATGTAAAATGCACTTTGCATTTTGTAGACAAAATGTTAAATATGTTTTGCATTTTGTGCACAAAATGTTAAATATGTGTTGCATTTCGTCACGTAAGTTGTTTCTTTATTTTGTGGCACAAAATACATGTAGTGGCACGAAATGCATTTTGTGCATGAAATGCAACGTTACATTTGGTGTCCCATAGTGAAGCTGACCAAGTGGTAACATATCGGGTGTTAAGTTCAGTGTAACCGAGGCTTGTGTAGTGGTTTTCATTTGTCCATCTGTGTATTTTACATAGGATGTCTATGGTTCCAGTGACCTGAAGGGGCTCACAGTTCAGCACAAAATGGAGTCCTTCAACGAGGGAGAGACTGTCATCCTCACACTGGAAGACAAGGGTGTGCACTTTGTGAATGTGTCCTTTTGCTTTTATCTATCCGTGTCAGGAGTGATGGAAGATGTGATCAACATCTGAGTATGTGTGTTTGCTTGTGAACAAGCAAGTATACCACCATGTATGTTTACAAGTGCATTAATGTCTACGCCAGCATCTCCAAGCCTGTGTGCTCCTGTCTCACTCTCACTCACTGCCCCCCTATGCCTATAAACCCTGCAGGTGTGCTGGAGGAGAAGGAGGATGTCCTGGTGAACGTAGGGCTGGTGGACAGAGAGAAGGCAGAGAAGAATGTGGAGCTGAAGAAGAAGAAGCCGGATTACAAGCCTTATGAAGAGGAAGAGAGTGTGGACGACATGGTGACGGTTAGTGGATTAATCCTGTGAATCTGATTGGCTGAAAGCCGTACGGAAGTTTTTTATATTTTTGAATGTACACAGTAAAAATGCAAATTGTCCTAATCGCAGTTCAAAGTCATAATATGGAGATGGTGTAAAAACGTGTCCGAATCTTTATATTCAGAACTGCCCTCAATGACAACAGGACCATCTATATCTAAACTAACTTAAATGTGAGTGGCAGTCCTGTGTCTAAACCCAGCCCTTGTTCTGTGCAGTTCAAACCCCGCACTGTGCTGTCTAAGTACGACGAGGAGATCGACGGGGAGAAGAAGAAGAGTTTCCGGCTGAGCGCGGGGGGTCGGGCCGAGGGGGACAGGGAGCGGGAGCTCCAGGCCATCAGGGAGTCGCTCCACAGCCAGGCCCAGACCCTGGATCTGCCCTCACTCACCATTGCCTCCGAGTACTACACCCCACAGGAGATGGTGAGGGAGGCCACATTCTTTTCCGTGCCTTGGCTAGTAAAGTTTGTTTGACTTCTAAAATGTTAAAATATAGTTCAAGTGTGGCACATTGTAATATAGTCCTTACGTGCTGTGGGATAGTTTTGTGGGATCATCATGCGTTGATAGTTTTCTGCTTGGCAGAGTGTAAATGAGTGCAGGAAAGGTAATTTTCTGCATTTTTTTAAATTTACATAATTTGAATTGGATGCATATGTGCTCCATTGAAACCTACGCCCATTCCCATTCCCTGACCGTGATAAACGTACCTGTTTGTACACTTATTACAACCTCCCGGGTTTTGGTTTCAGAGTAGTAAGTAACTACATTACTACTGTGCGGGGAAACCAATCCCATCGTGCTGTGAGGACTGCTGTATGATTCAGTAAGGGAACTGTTGTGCTGTTGCATTTGTAAATGATTTCAGTTGCATTTGTAAATGATTGTAGCCAGCTGCTTAAGCACTTTCTAATGTGAACCAACCGTGCGTTTCCCGTGTTGAGGTTTAGGTGAGATACAAGAAGACAGACAGGTTTTGTGTTGCTTTTCGCATAACGGTGTGTGTTGTGTAATGGCGTGCGTTTTGCGGCTAAGCAGGTGGGCTTCAAGAAGACAAAGCGGCGAGTGAAGAAGATCAGAAAGAAAGAGAAGACTGTGAAGGCGGAGGGTTTGCTCCTGGACGACACCCGCAGCACGGACTTCGGCTCCAGGTTCCTCCTCCGTTACTGCGTGCCACATCACGCGCGCCTCTTTACCCAGCTGAAAATGTGCGTTTTGTCCTTGCTGAACGAAAATGTCCCGGCCATCTTTCTCAGGACCAGAGGCCGGGGGCGCCAGGAGGCTGAGAAAGGGGTGACCGAGCCAGAAGCCGGGCTAGATGAGGGGGCTGCTGGGGGGGCGGATATCATTCAACGCTCAGATGACAACAGACTGGAGGACATGGACATCAGTGATGATGGTGAGAGACAGAAATGTAACTATTTCAGGGCACCAGCATATCTAGTCAGGTGTGAGATATTTATTATATTTACCCAATCTAAAATGGAGGGTACTAAAAATAAAAAATAAAAATATTAGGCCATGTAAAAAAAAAAAATAATCGTGACGATGGCCAGAAGTTGCAGAAAACACGGGGAAATCCTATTTCTAAGCCATTTGGATAGAAAATCGTACTCACACCGCACTAGGAGATCCTATCCGATCCACTAGGCCTAGCCCTCTATCGACCACCATGCAAAATTGTTAGAGCGCATGTGCAGCATGAATTTCAAAACAAAGCCTATCCATGACAGGGCATGCTTATAATTATATTGACCTAGGCTATTAAATGTTTTATGATTGCTTGAACTTTGGTCTATACAGTATTTTATTGTTGTAAAAAAGGTTTTGTAGCCAGATCTGGTCTATGGTGTAGTACAAGCATAAAACCAATAACATACAATCAATCAAGGAACATTTATTGACCAAAAATACATGAAACATTACAATCAATATGAGCAAAACTGATGTTGACAGGCTACAATTAAACAGAAGCAATTTGGTCGAGAGACGCAATGTTCTATATATTCTGTCCTCTTTATTTCTCTCTACGGTCCGCTGTACCTGGTGCTTAAATAAAAAAACCGCCCTCCCTACGACTTTAAAAAAAAAAAAAAAAAAAAAAGGACGATCAACAACTTATTTTTTTTACATGGCCTTATGAGGATATTTCAACACTTCTAGAGCAACACTATTAACTAGGGATGTTAACGATTAATCGATGATCGATTATTCTTCCTTACACATTCATGTTGATCAATCTTAAAGGCATACTAGATCAAGCTTAAAGAAAGAGAACAGTTAGCTATTCAGAATGTATAGCTGACTGTGTACTACTCATGTTTATTACTGGGGATAGCTCCTACGCTGTGAGAAAGTTGTGCTTTGTCGGATTTGCTTTGTAGTCGCGTCAATGACCTTCAAAATGCACTTATTGTACATCGCTTTGGATAAAAGCGTCTGCCAAATAATTGTAATGTAATGTAATGATACTGAACTTTGTTGGAACATAATGTTTTATAGCTACCTGGCCCCGATATGAGTCAAAATATTCAAGCTCATGACTTGCTCCAGGGGTGGCCAACCAAGAATGCCGTTTTTTCTCTCTCCATTCACTCCCGTTTGAAAAGCACACTTTTAGCGCATAAACAAATGAAAACAACGTGGATTATGCCAATATACAAAATTACGACATCAAGAACCGAACGTTTTCTCTCTCCATTGAATCATTTAAAACCAGATTGGGAAGTTGGTATTCTGCTGCATAGCACCATTCAAAGTACATCTGTTCTAACCCAGATTTGTGGAAAGAGAGATGGGATAGCACACCAAACACCATTGCTCTGACAGAGCTCAAGGCATTTATTGAAGGATAAGGTTTTAGAGACACAGCTCTTGTTAATCGGTGAAAATGGCAAGAGTCTCTTGACATGATTCGGTGGTATGAAAGTTGTCACGTCAGAATCCACTAAACCTACAATAAAATTGAAAAGCTTACAAATTAATATTGTGCTCTTGCACAGCAGGTGCATAGCACAGACAAAACGATAAACCACCCATGCGTCATAACTTTCAGTGAAGTTGCAGAGAAACTCACAACGTATAACAACCCTGATCAGCCGGGTCACAAATTTCTTAAAGGCACAGTTTACCTAAAAATGAAATTAAGCTATGTTTCTACATGCCCAGAGTGCTATCTATCATCCAGATAGATATTTGCAGCACAACTCTGATACAACGGACCTAAATTTACATTTTTAAAAACCAATAACGTCTTTCCAAATATAATAACACGGTTACTCACAAACATCCATAGACCTTGTTGTGCATGGTTTTTTCAAAAACTACTTTCCACCAAAGTACGCCAACTCTGTATATCCATGCAAAGTATCAACCAAAGCACACCAGTATGCTGGGGTGCTGTTTTATCTTTTATTGTGCAAATTAAGTGTTACATAACTGCTCATTTTTTATGTGGGTATTTCCCACTGATTCTAACAAAAACTAACATGTCCTGTACAGCATTAAAAAATACAGCATCTCCACGGTAGCAAGTAATTGAACTGAATCTATCATGTGAGTGTTGCCGTCAATCATCGCCTGTTTCAATTAGTACCAATTTTTCAACTTCGATGATTGAGGCGGTGCAAATAGGATAATTGTTTGATGAGTGGCTTGACGAAAGAGGCTATTGCAACCTCTAGCTGGGGGAGGACTAAAGTGCCATGCGAGAAAACAAGGGGAATCGTGGTGGCCCTACCTATAACCACTTCAAATTTTCCCGCTCGGGGGTTCAGCCTGGAGGGTGTATGATATTTTTCTGGGCGTGCCCTCTCTATAGATTTTAAGAATACTTCAAGTGCCTGAGCAAGGTGTTTACCGCTATGTTCCATTTGCCTTGCCTAAGTCCTGTTGGTGAGTTGAAATAATGACCTATCAGTGGGATTAATTAAGTTTTGTAACTGCAACAAAATGTCTTTCGTTTATGATTGCACACGTGAAGACTATGTCTTTGGGCTACATCATATTTACAATATATGGTAGTATATTGCAGTTGTGTAGTCCACGCTCGTTATTCTTTATTCTCTCCTGTGTCCTTGATTTCCTTCCTCACAATCCCCCCTCCCCTCTCTCAGAGGAGTTCTCGTCTCCGGAGCCGGCCGCACTGGAGGAGGACGAGGCCGAGCTGGAGTTGCAGAAGCAGCTGGAGAAGCAAAGGAGGCTGAGACAGAAGCAAATGCTCAGAGACTCTGGGGAGAAGGTCTGTGTCTGTGTGTGTGTGTGCATGCACACGCGCATGTGAGAGTCACTTGTGATTGCGTGCTGTCTAAGAAGTACAGTCCCCCAGCAGAACGGCCGTGGAGCTCAGCTGGTAGACCTCATAAGTAGGGTTCCCCTCATGGTGGCCCTCTTTTAAACACCCTCTATATCCTGCAGGTGGCAGAGCAAGTTAAAGAACTGGGCGCTCAGGGAGGAGGGCGGGACGATGATGAGGATCCAGACAGGAAGAACAACATCGTTTTCAATGCCACCTCTGAGTTCTGTCGGACCCTGGGAGACATCCCCACATACGGGCTTTCGGGAAACCGAGAGGACCAGGAAGACATCATGGTAAATGCAACCATGAATAAATGTAATGCATTTTATTCCTTTCGCACTTTTCCCATACTGGGGATTGTGGAAGGTGTAGCCATTGAGTGCAGTAATGCAGGTTGTGTTGGGATGCTGTGTTGTAGGACTTTGAGCAGGAGCAGGAGAGAGAGGGAGCTGGGGGCTCTGACTCAGAGCTGGATGAGAACATAGGCTGGAGCATGGTCAACCTGGACGAGGAGCAGAAACAGCCTGATGTGAGTGTGCAGGAATATGCATTCTTCGCTATAATATGCCATTATAACAAGTGCAATGTGTTTAAAAATATGCTAGCTGTTTTACTAGCCTATTTTTACTGAGCTGTACTTACCACTGCCACATGACACAATGCTTGCGCCTAGATTGCAACTTGGGCATAATATTGGTCGGCAGTGTTGCATAATGGTTAGGGAGCTGGGTTGTAGTTTGGCGGTTGTACACTTGAGAAAGGTACTTAACCTGAGTTGCATCACTAAATATCCAGCTGTATAAATCCAGTGGATTTAAAGTGAACTGTGTAACTCGCCCTGGACAAGAGCATCTGCTAAATGCCTGAAAATGTACATAGTTTTCACTGTTTTTCCATGACTCCCTATCCTTCAACAGTTCTCCACCGCCTCCACCACAATTCTGGATGAAGAGCCCATCGTTAACTCTGGCCTGGCTGCAGCTCTACTGCTCTGCAAGAACAAGGGTGATTCACAGGAATCCACAGATAGACAATATTTCATTTTACAGACATGGAGCTAACTGTGTTCTGTCTTCACATGCAGAATATCCTCATTTATATTAATTTATTTAATCATATAGACCTCCGTAGTCCCGCCCACTTTGGTGACAAACGGCTGGTGCCACTTTTCGGGGAAAATGCTATGCGAGTCGCTGGACTGAAAATGTTTTTTCTCTATATTCAGCTACTTCGTTAGCTAGCAAAAGCGGGAGCCAGCGATGTACGACCGGGGATTCTGGGTAGCGTTGTTATGTTTCTCAAACTCTGTTAATTATATGATTAAAATTTATTTAAACGTGGTGGTGAGTATATAATGGACTTTATCACATATATATCAAAGTTTGGTCCATACAATGCCATAATATCATCATAAGGGTGACTGAAAGATCCAGAAGTGGGGCAGGTAATGGCTTCCGGCAGTCTTCCATGATCAGCCAGGGATAGGGAGTACGGAGCTCTATATACAATATTCTGATTCTGTTAAAGTCATGCATGTCATTTGTCAGTTCAACACAGTACACACACCCATAGAAAACGTACAGCTGCTTAAAGTAATTATTTTTCCTCTTCCTCCATCCACAAGTGTAGTGTTCACTCAGGCTGTAGATGTGAAATCATACCCTTTGTAGTTAGTCCATACTTAAGATATTTTATATATATATATTTTTTAAAATATATTTTATGTATATTTTTTACTTTTTAAAGGCCTCCTCTGGGCAACATGCTGAGGATAAAACCGGATCATTTTTGAGAAACCTGTCCAATGTTCTCTCTCCCCCTCTGACAGGTCTCTTGGACACTCAAGTGCAGAAAGTTGCAAGAGTTCGAGCCCCCAAAGGTGCCCTGCCAAATGACAATTACTGCATTGAAGACAAGATGTAAGTGTCCACCTATCCTCCCCTTATTACAGTTAACCCTGGCTCTGACAATAGTTGTATTATGCAGTCAGAGGCTATCAAACTATTATAAGCATGAACTGCTTTGTGTAACTTTGATAAGTTTTGATTTGCAAATGAAATCATTACTTTAATATGAGTCTCTTGACCTAATGGTGCAAGTGGGATTGGATGCAAAATTTAGTTTGTTTTAATGCATGTACATAAGGTCTTAATGGCTTAGTCTGTCCATAGTCTATGTGCATAAATCATCACCACTATTTTGCAGACAGAAATAATACTGTTTGTAAGAAAGATGCTTGCTATGACCGATTTTGAGTTGCTGCACATTGTTAGTTGAATTTACTGAACTCTTGACATTTTGAATAATGTAACAGAGTATGGCTCACACCTCTCTCCTTTTGTACCCCTCTTCCCTCCATCTCTATCTTCCCTTGCCTCTCTGGGACCTTTCAGGACAATAGATGACAAGTACAGCAGGAGGGAGGAGTACAGAGGCTTCACCCAGGAGTTCAAGGAGAAGGAAAGCTATAAGCCGGATGTCAAGATTGAATATGTGGATGAATCTGGCCGCAAGCTCACACCAAAAGAGGTACCGCATTTATGCGTTTCCTGCGCCTCAGAATCAATTTGCCCTTTTGGATCCCTAAACTTGCATGGCCACTCATAGTTGGGGATGAGTCATTTGACCATTGCCAATACCTTGAAATTAGACAAAATAATCAGAGGTAGAATTCTGCTGAGAGATATTTTCTTTAATTCCTACGCACTTGTATGCATGGCATCTACTGAGCCCACACAGATGTAGAGGGGAATTTAGACCTGAATGCCCCCCACTGCCATTTGAGAGGGGCCATGTGGTGTCATAGCCATTTTGTGAAGTGATTTGTTTGAATTACAGGGGGAACTGGGCTTTCACCCACATGTAATGTTACGAATCTGCACCTCAGTAGTAATACAGTAATGCAGATGCACACATTTCATGGAAATGCATGTTTAAAACTGCAATTGTATTGATATGTAGATCATCGAGAGGCAAGTTGTGATATTGCTGTGTCGATATTTTCAGCACAGCCCTCTCCTGTATAAGGTTTAGAATGCAGAGGGGATGGAATGGAGCCTAATGGACTTGCTGGTATTTGTCTCTGTAGGCTTTCAGGCAGCTTTCCCATCGTTTCCATGGGAAGGGTTCTGGAAAGATGAAGACTGAGAAGAGGATGAAAAAGCTTGAGGAAGAGGGCGGTAAGTTCTTGCTTGTTGAGCTGCTTTTTTTTCTTTCTTTGTTAGTGTGTGACAAAGACCTTTTTCCACAGTCAAACATGCATGCTTAGAGCAAATGTAACGGAATAGAAGGAGGAACAGACTAAAGGCTAATGGGGCACTGTACTCATTTAATTTTCTTTTGATTCATCTTTGGTAGGGTTTCATGTTATTGGTGTTATTCATTTCTCCAAAAGATGTACATGTTGAAGAATTGGACGGAGTGTGAAATGAAGTAAAGTTTTAACAGGATGTAGAGATATTGGTGGTGTGGTAATGTAAGGCCTTTCTCACCCTGCAGCTGCTGAAGAAGATGAGCAGTAGTGACACTCCCCTCGGTACAGTGGCTCTACTCCAGGAGAAACAGAAATCACAAAAAACCCCATATATTGTCCTCAGTGGTAGTGGGAAAAGCATGAATGCGTAAGTACAAAACATATACCCTCTGCCCCCCACTCTCTTCCTCTGCCTCCCCCTAATGCTTATGCATTCAGCCTGGCACTAGTAAAGATTCTTAAGAGATATATATATATGTATATATATACGTATATACATACATACACATACATACATACAGTAAGCACCATAATTTGTTGGACAGTGACACATTTTTTGTTATTTTGGTTCTGTACTCTAGCACTTTGAGTTTGAAAGGATACAATGACAATGAGGTTGAAGTGCAGACACTCAGCTTTAATCTGAGGGTATTTTCATCTATATCGGATGAACCGTTTAGAAATTATCGAACCTTTTGTACATAGTCCCCCCATTTTTGGGCATCAAAAAATACTGGACAGTAAACATTTTTAATATTTGGTCTCATATCCTTTGCATGCCATGACTTCCTGTGACCCAACAACATCAAAAGACTCTTGATATCTTATTTTCTGATACTCCTACAAGTGATACGATAACCTCTCTGCATTTGCATGGATCTTTATGGGAATTGGGGGGTGGGACTCGATTTAGCTGTAAATTATGCTGGAACAGTATGGAACACATGGTTGGCGAAATGGCTGTAAGTCATAAAGGGTCTGAGCCTCAAACCATCACTCTGCTGCCAGATATGCAGTAGATATGGATGGATCACTTTAAGGGTTGTTTCTCCTGACAAATGTTCCTATTGAACTCTATGGAAAAATAAGTCAGGAGAAGAAAACCCCTTCAAGTTATCCATCCATATCTACTGCATATCTGGCAGCAGAGTGTTGTTTTAAGGCTTGTTTGATACGTCTGACCCTTGATGATTTTGAGCCATTTAGCCAACCATGTGATCCATACTGTTCCAGTGTAATTTACAGCTAAATCTAGTCCCACCCCCCAATTTCCATAGAGATCCATTCAAATGCAGAGAGGTTATTGTATCGCTTGTAGGAGTACCAGAAAATAAGATATGAAGAGTCTTTTGATATTGTTTGGTCACAGACATCAGGAAGTCACGGCATGCGAAGGATATGTGACCAAATATTAAAAATGATTACTTTATTCTACATTATGTTAAACTGCATAATGGGGGGGGGGGGTTTATGTACAAATGGTTCTATAATTTCTAAATGGTTCATCCAATATGGATGAAAATACCCTCAAATTAAAGCTGACAGGCTGCACTTCAGCCTCATTGTCAATGCATCCTTTTAAACTGAAAATGCTAGAGTACAGAGCCAAAATAACAAAATATGTATATATACAGTACTCTCCATAATGTTTGGGACAGACATATTTATTCTTGATTTGGCTCTGTACTCCACAATTGTAGATTTGTAATCAAACGTGATTAAAGTGCAAATTCTCAGCTTTTATTAAAGGGTATTGTTATACATTTTGGTTTCACCATGTAGAAATTACAGCACTTTTTATACATAGTGCCCCCCCTCATTTCAGGGCTCCATAATGTTTCAGGCAAATAGCTTCACAGGTGTTTCTGATTAGTTAGGCGTGTTGATAAAAATAATCTTTACTTGCCTCTCGACTCTTTGCCTCCTTGAACATGTATTACTCCCTTTAACGTTTGTACTGGCACTGTCTGATTTCATGGCTCATCATTTTTTTCTCCCCCCCCACAGAAACACCATCACCAAGTAGACGCGGATGAGAAGTGGGACCAAAGTAGACATGCATAGCATACACATGCATACAATTTTAACGTTTGTTTTTGAAAATGAATAAAATCTAGTGACTACTCAATGTGTATGTGCTGAGGGTACTTTCTGTTGCTTTTGAGTTACGTTATGTACACAATGTAAACCATCCTACTTTATATAAAGTGATCAGTATGTTTATGGCCCTTGGTTTTCCTGTTTAAAAATTTTGTTTAGTAATCAATTTAATTTTCATTAAATTATAAAATTACCCATGGTTGGCTAAATGGCTGTAAGTCATCAAGGGTCTGCGGTATCAAACGAGCCTCAAACCATCACTCTGCTGCCAGATATGCAGTAGATATGGACTGATCACTGAGTTCAATAGGAAAATGAGTCAGGAGAAACAACCCTTAAAGGGATCCAACCATATCTATTGCACATCTGGCAGCAGAGTGATGGTTTGAGGCTTGTTTGATACCGCAGACCCTTGATGACCATACTATTCCCATGTAATTTACAACTTTATCTAGTCCCACCCCCAATTCCCATAGAGATCCATTCAAATGCAGAGAGGTTATTGTACCGCTTCTAAGAGTACCTGGGTACCTGGAAATAAGATATCAAGTCTTTTGATATCCTTTTATACCCAGTCATGATAGCATCACCTGTTTACCTGTGAAGTGTTGCAAATGAGAACTTCCCATTTTTTGGAACGTGTTGCAGGCATCAAATTTGGAATTAGCGTATATGTACAAAAATCAATAAAGTTGATAAGGTAAAACATTAAATATCTTTGTACTGTTTTCAATTAAATATATGTAAAAGAGAATTTACAAATCACTGCTTTCTGCTTTTATGTGCATTTTATATACTGTCCCAACTTTTTTTTTGGAAATTGGGGTCGGCACCAAGATAGTATATACTGCTGTCATACACACAAACACAAGCATCAAGAATCACAAATATTGACACCCCTGTTATCAGTGCTTTGTTGTTCCTCCCTTGGCGATAGTAATGACTGCTGAGCATATTTGTCCCATTTTTTCTACAAGGGCAGTCACATGGTTCTGAAAGTTTACACCAATACTGCTGTAGAAGATCCTACAGATGTACTGCTCCCTAAACCTTCTGTCAAAATCTTCCCAAACTAGCTTGATTTTACGTCTTTTGTTGGAAAATGGAAATAATTTGTTCACCTGTTTGTTTAGCCAAATTTGGCTTTTTAATTAACTCCAAACTTTTAGGTCACTATCCTCTGAAGTAAAAGATTATTTTTAACTTCTGACTAATCACTTCTTACCAGGTGTCATTAAATTGCTTGCAAGTTAAATTGCTTAAATTACACAAAAAACAGTCTGGAAACATGAGTAAAGTGTACTAAAACTTTTAACCGGTAGTATATGTTTGGGATATACAGTGAGCACCACAATTCATTGGACAGCGACACATGTTTTGTTATTTTGGTTCTGTACTCTAGCACTTTCAGTTTGAAAGGATATAATGACAATGAGGTTGAAGTGCAGACTGTCAGCTTTAATTTGAGGGTATTTTCACCCCTATCAGATGAATCTTTTACAAATTATAGAAACTTTGGTACATACGGTAGTCCCCCCATTTTCGGGCATCAAAAAATATTGTCACTGTCCAATGAAAACCGGTAGTCACTGTATATTCCCATTTTTTTTAAAGGTTTAAGTTGCATGCTAAATTTTGTAATGACATCCTATAAGTAGAACAACTAAACAAAGATCAACACTCTCTTGTGCTATCTTGGAAGTGACAATCCAGGGAACAGAAATGTTCATTTGTATTTTTTAATCCTTTCAAAATAAATCATAGGAACCTAATGTCAGATACAGGAAACACGGGAAATTCACCATCCAGTACACTGTCTGTTGACAGGCAACATACTAAGTCTGTCCATCTTTTTTCTTCCCCAAAAGACAAAGTGTACTTAAAATGTGTGTTCTGTTCCAAATTCTTTTTAGGGATAGACAGCAGTATGGGCACTTCTGCAAAGATATTTTGGTTGTGCAATTATTTGGAATGATATGGTTTTGACTGACTGGACTGTGTACTGATAAAGGTCAGTGTATTCACTACAAAGCTTAAGCAAGGTTGGCTCAAAAAATGAAGCCTGTGGTCGTGAATATGGGAACCGATTTATTTCCCTTATCTGTATTTTTGATATAAGGCATTTTAGGAATACTCCATTAGGCAGTGATCCCCCACACTGAGCGTACCTTGCGTATAGGAAGGACCGTTACTGAGCGTACTGCATGTTGCGTACTAAACAGTATACAGTAATCAGTACAGAGGAGACAGGACGCAGTAGATAGGGCTCTGATTCTGACACAGCGAGGGTAAGTAACCAGAGAAGCAGTCAAGACATAGTTTTATCTTGCTATCTTATTTTCTGGTACTCTTACAAGCGATACTATAACGTCTCTGCATTTGAATGGATCTCTATGGGAATTGGGGGGTGGGACTAGATTTAGCTGTAAATTACACTGGAACAGTATGGAACACATGGTTGGCTAAATGGCTCTAAGTAATCAAGGGTCTGATGTATGAAAAAAGCCTTAAACCGTCACTCTGCCAGAAATACAGTAGATATGGATGTTCCAGCATAATTTACAGCTAAATCTAGTCCCACCCCCCAATTCCCATAGAGATCCATTCTAATGCAGAGACGTTTCGCTTGTAAGAGTACCAGAAAATAAGATATCAAGAGTCTTTTGATGTTGTTGGGTCACAGACATCAGGAAGTCATGGCATGCAAAGGATATGCGACCAAATATAAAAAATTTAAAGGCAGTCAACTTAGTGTAGGCAAACTTCTGACCCACTGGAATTGTCTTATAGCGAATTAAAAGTGCAATAATCTGTCTGTAAACAATTGTTGGAAAAATTACTTGTGTCATGCACAAAGTAGATGTCCTAACTGACTTGCCAACACTATAGTTTGCTAACATGAAATCTGTGGAGTGGTTAAAAATTACTCTTTAATAACTTCAACCTAAGTGTATATGTAAACTTCCGACTTCAACTGTATATAGGAAATTACTCAATAGGCTCATTACTATAATAAATTGAGCAGGTAAAGGTCAATACAATAGTAGGGAGAACATGGAACATTGACTATAGTAGCCTGCGTTAACGGCAAAAGAAACTGAATGAAATTGGCGCCTGGAACAGGGCTATTAATAACCCTTGCCGGATCAGGAAGTAGTCTTGGAATTTGTTAGAATTTTTTTTTGGTAGGCGGCAGTAGCCTACTAGTAGCCGAACTCCTCTGGTCTGTGCCTTTTCTTTTCTCCAGAACAATTCGCACGGAATCGTAAACAAGGTAAAAGCCTCTGCAGTATAGTTAAACGCCACGTTCACTTTCTAATGTAGCAAATGTAGCTACAAAACTAAGTAGCATTAAGCTTGCTGTAGCCTATAGATAACGAGACTAGGACGACGAGTAAAGGTAACTAGTTGTTTCTGGTGGATTCTGGATTAGCGATTGGACTCGTTCGGTCGTTAGCTAGTTGATAAATGCTCATTCCATATAACAAAATGAATGGTAGCTGCAACGTTTATGATTAGATCAAGACTGGATACAATTTCTGGATAACTGACCACGCCCCCAATTTACCTTTCTTTGAACTAGTTTCGTTTTGAGAGTTTAGTTTTTGTTCTTGAATTGTTTATTCTGACGACGATTAATATAGAATACATAATTGTGTTTTTTAATTTTCAGAAGTCGCCAAAAGCTTTAATTTTACGAATTGACTAACGTTAACTAACTGACTCAGTCTAAAAAAAAGTGAAGCGCGTTCTCACAATTAAAGATGGCTGACAGTTCCCCCTGACCGAACATCGCTTGATCATAATACATAATATTTGATTGTATCTACCCAGCACCATTACCATTGTTTATTGGTGTTGTTTTTCAGTGTAACTTCGCTTAAAGGAAGCTGAAACAATAAAGAAAGATCCTTTATCATAACAATAAACTGTGGATCACGAGTTTAAATATATATTTTATTTTTATAATTTTTTTTTGCTTTCTAGTGGGTCACAGAGGCACAGACAGGTAGCAGACCAAACACGCAAAGCCACCATGTCGTCAACATCCCAAAAGCACAAGGAGTTTGTTGCTGAGCCCATGGGGGAGAAGCGAGTGATGGCATTGGCTGGAATTGGGGACGTGTTGGGCGGTAGGCTAGAGGACAAGGGCTTCGACAAGGTAAGAGAGAGTGCAATTCTGAGTGAGCTCCATTTTCTGCGTTCCTGAAAAACAATGCACGTTGGAACCAAAAGTTAAAGTAAGATTTGAGTTTTAAATACTAGTTTGTCAATGAGTCTGAGACTCCCATTCTTCACTTTGTAATCTAATCTCCCTCCCTCTGCAGGCATATGTGGTTCTGGGGCAGTTCCTAGTACTGAGGAAGGATGAAGAACTGTTCGGGGATTGGCTGAAGGATGCATGTGGTGCAAACGTCAAGCAGCAGAGAGATTGCTATGGCTGTCTGCGAGAATGGTGCGACTCCTTTCTGTAGTACTGTCCTCCCAAATCTACCATCAGCACTGTGTCTGTGGTTACACAGAATTCAACAAGTGTCCTCACTGTTCTCTCTCTCCTGTATTCACATGTCTGTTTACAGTTTACATGTGTCCCATCTCACACCCATCTTACATGATGTGTGTACACAATGTTTATGTTATTGAACTGGATTCAGTCATAAATTTGACTGGCCTACTAATCTAAGTGCTACCAATTGAGAATAGCTGCAGTTGTAGTATCGGTCCCTTCAAATGCAAAACACTTGTTTGGTGCTTGTTCAGTACTTTTATTGGTGGGTGAGTCACAGTTGTGATTTGGGTTCAGCTTGTATATGATGTGGTATTTTGGAAGAGAGAGGGAACTTTTTTCTTTACAGCTACAATGTATACATTTTTGTCATGCGTTTAACTTAATAGAGAAGTCAGATCCTTTAACAGAGAATGTTTAAGAAAATTTTATATTTTCATACTAGACTATGGTGCATCTCCCCTATCTTGAGTCATATAAGAACATGAACAGGTTTTATGAGAACAGACCAGACATCTAGGTTTATTTCTCTTATGCATCATTGGTCATTTTGAAATGTTTTCTTGTAATCTAAATGTGAAGTTAACTTTTAAAGCTAAACTGATTTGAAACTTGATGTAAAACCGTTCTTTCATCATACTACATTTTGCTCCCTGCCCTTCGTTTTGTGTGAATTGTGCTCTCATACTACAACCTTGAACACTGACAATATATTTGAAATTGTGGTTTTATCATTTTATCGCTACAAGAATATAGGGATTTAAGCTGAAAAAATCCTCTTGCTATATTGCTAAATTATAAATTCCGTGTGGACTGTCATTCTTAAAGGTGGAAATGGGGAAAAAGATGTGCTGATGTCATAATTGTTCTACAAAATCTAAACTATACTAAATGGCTTAACTGACCTATTGTATTTTTTTTTCTTTTAACTGATTAGAAAGGGCAATGGGATTCAAAAAAAAAAATGTATCCACTGTAACTCAGAATATGTCCAGCAGTATTGGACCATTTCCTGTCATTTCTATTTTAAAATAATCATTTATAATAAAATTAAATTTATTGCTTCATGTCCTGGCTAAATTCCCAACGTGGCTCTTTCAACCTGCCATCTAATCATCCCCAGGTGGGTGCTACACAGGGTGGTTGAGTTTCCCCCTCATCATTGTAAAGTGCTTTGAGTGTGTGAGAGCCTATATAAATGCAAGGCCTTATTATTATTGCTTGTTTAAAAAAGCAGCAGATGGGATAGGTCATATACCAATCTAAATTTACCAAATTTTGGCCTGAAAAAAATGATAGATTTTGATGTTCAGCATCATGAGAATTAATTACTCCATTAAATGGATTGTGGTAACAGGATTGTTTTATTATGATTTTGAAACCTTGAAACTCTCACCCTCCCATTCTCATCACATACACCTCTATTACATTTTCAGTTTTCCAATAAGTCTTTGATATTTAGATGTTTTAGTGATAGGTTCCACATGGCAATTATGGGTCAGCTGACTATACAGTAGAGGTTTTCTCATTAAAAGTCCCAAAAAGACAATATCAACATTGGTTGAGCACATTTGATAATTACATGATTGTATGTCTAACTTTTTTTTAAAAATTTTGTCTGTACAGTTTTACTGTAGCTATTTAATAGTATATTAACAAAATATAGTTAAAACCGATGCTACTTCATAAGGAGGTAGTCCCTGCTCTCTCTGTCCATATCTGTGGGGGTCCTGGATCACAAAAATAGTTTGACCCCCCCCCCCCCTTAGCCTGAAGGAAAAACACTTTTGTGCTTCCATTGGAATGTTTGAGTCTGTGTTTTAGTGATCGTATACGTACGTGCCCCACCAAGCCTTAACTTGGCGGATGGCACACCTGCCATCCCAATCAAGCTCACCATTCTTACATTTCACCCCCTCATCCCTATCCAATAAGTGATCTAAACTTAAGCCATGATCCCTGACTCACTGTATCTCACAAACCAAATCTATGCTGTATATCAGCACACCGCATTTTAAAATAAGTGCATACAAGACTGTAAAGTGAGAAATTAAAAACCATTTTAGGGAGAAAATGTGAACTTAAAAATTGTGTATTATGACATTGTTTGTGTGCTAATCCTCCCCCTTCCCATTGGCCTTAATTTCATTCATGAATCTGCCAGCAGTTATGTGTTTTTGTCTTATAATTGCCCATCTCTGGATTACCATGTCCATTATAACATGCCTTCATTTTTGGGGAAAAACAAATTAATTCATTTTGGGCCAAAACCAATTTTGGCTCAATACAAATGGTGGCATTAGGTACCACCTACTGCATGAAATTTGCAGGGGCTTATGGTAGAACTCAGTTAACCAAGCCATTTTCACATTTGCCATGTGTGAAAATGCAACTTCAGATAAGCACATTAAATTACTGAAACCCTGCTGGGGTATGATCAGATGTTTGCAAATCTTGCAAATTTGGCCCATTTCATCTTAAGAACTGTCATAATTACTAAACTCGTTTAAAAAAAAAAAAAGAAAAGAAAATACAGTATAAACAAAAACTCCACTCACTGTGTCTCGCTATGCCTCGTATACACAGTGTATGTACGTATTTGTAAAACTGTTATCAGCACTCTTTTTGCTCAGAGGAGGGCGCAGAAGAACTTCTTCTCCCTGAAAGGGTTTTCAGAGGTTGGCACGGGAGTGATGAGGGGGTCCTCACAAGCATGAGCATCACAGTACGCCATCAAGTCTGCTGCTGCCTTTGACACCTGGAGGTGGAGGAAGGAAAAGATTGTAGGACACAGCGAGATGAGAGGGTAAGAGGTACAGGGATATGCAAAGCAGGAGAGGAAGTTCATGGGGCACTTAGCAATGGCTGAAGGAGCGGAAAAGCTTTGTGAACGAGCGATGAGCATACTTTAAGTACATTTTTCTCGTTTGGAATATGCAATTTTATTCATTGGCTAGGCCCACGGCTTCAAGGTCTGTAACTTCAGGAGAATGTATGCAACCACATTCTTTCCTCCAAAGCATGTGCTGCCAACCACCACTTCTTCTCACTCTGCAGTCCAGCAGCTGAGCCCTTCATGTACAGCTGGCTCGGGCAGACTGCTGCCATCTGTTCGACCCGAGGAATCAGTGGCGCACAATGAAATGAGGACAATCCCACCAGCCGAATCCCTCCCTGCCCGGATGATGTTCTGGCCACTTACGCAACACTCTGCTGATGCCAGCCACTGTCGGAACAGTACCACAATACCAGACTATGGGTCGCAACCATATGTTCGAGTGCCACTCAGCACTCAGAAGCCCATGATTAAGGTACTGAATTAATTTGTGAAGTTGAATCCGAGGAGAGATCCTGCTGTACCCTTGCTATGCCATGCTAACTCACAAAACTACTCCAGAAAGCTAAACATTACAATTACGTGAACAAATTATAACAGAACATTTTTTCAACACTGAATAAGAGAATGTCCAAATTAACAAGTAGTGTGATGCATATTTCTTGCAATGTACAGTACCAGTCAAAAGTTTGGACACACCTACTCATAGAAGGTTTTTTTCCGTTATTTTTACTGTTTTCCACATTTTGGAATAGTAAAGACATCAAAACTATGAGATAACACAAATTAAATTATGCTAAAACCAAAAAAGGGTTAAACGAATAAAAAAAAGTCTTATATTTTAGATTCTTCAAAGTAGCCACCCTTTGCCTTGATAACGGCTTTGCACATTCTTGCCATTCTCTCAAACAACTTCTGTGGTAAACAGGTATTCCACAGGTAAAAAGGTGATGCCATCATGACTGTATAAAAGGATATCAAAAGACTCCTGATATCTTATTTCCAGGTACTCTTAGAAGCGATACTATAACCTCTGCATTTGAATGGATCTCTGGGAATTGGGGGGTGGGACTAGATTTAGCTTTAAATTACACTGGAACAGTGTGGAACACATGGTTGGCTAAATGGCTCTAAGTCATCAAGGGTCTGACGTATCAAACAAGCCTTAAACCATCACTCTGCTGCCAGATATGCAGTAGATATGGATGGATCACTTGAAGGGTTGTTTCTCCTGACAAATTTTCCTATTTAACTCTATGGAAAAATAAGTCAGGAGAAGAAACCCTTCAAGTTATAGTATCGCTTCTAAGAGTACCTGGAAATAAGATATCAGGAGTCTTTTTATATCCTTTTATACAGTCATGATGGCATCACCTTTTTACCTGTGGAATACCTGTTTACCACAGAAGTTGTTTGAGAGAATGGCAAGAATGTGCAAAGCTGTTACCAAGGCAAAGGGTGGCTACTTTGAAGAATCTAAAATATAAGACTTTTTTTTATTTGTTTAACCCTTTTTTGCATAATTTAATTTGTGTTATCTCTTAGTTTTGATGTCTTTACTATTCCAAAATGTGGAAAACAGTAAAAATAACGGAAAAAAAACCTTCTATGAGTAGGTGTGTCCAAACTTTTGACTGGTACTGTACATTGCAAGAAATATGCATCACACTACTTGTTAATTTGGACATTCTCTTATTCAGTGTAGAAAAAATGTTCTGTTATAATTTGTTCACGTAATTGTAATGTTTAGCTTTCTTCTATGAGTAGGTGTGTCCAAACTTTTGACTGGTACTGTATATATTTCCCTGTCCATTGTAATCCTTTTTGTTTTTACTAAATTTACTTAAATTAATTAAATATCACATTATTCTTAATATTAAGCCAACTATTATGTTTTCAGTAGGCTAAATATAACTGAGGTATAGGGAACCCAGGATACATAAAGAGTCAGCCACATTGTAACCTGAAAAACAAGGAGCACCAAGACATAGCATGTTATGATGCACTAGAGTGGACTGGCTCCTCTCACCTTGATCCGGCACATGCTGGCCTCAATCTTCAGCTGCTCCACCAGCTTCCTGGCCTGACCGACACTCATTGTGCTGTTTACTGGGGTATCTCCTTTCATTCTGTTACGCGCGCGCACACACACACACACACACACACACACACACACACACACACACACACACACACACACACACACACACACACACACACACACACACACACACACACACACACACACACACACACACACACACACACACACACACACACACACACACACACACACACACACACACACACACACAAAATCAGAAAAGTGAACCAACAGCCACATTTTCTCTTCATAAGGACAAGGTGGCATAAGCAAAGAAACAAGAAAAATATATTTTTTAAATCTAACAGTCTTAAATGTAGACTATCAGTGATTGATGCCTATACAAAACATATTGCCTTCAATCTGCCCATATGTATTGTATGCACATGTAAAAATCTGTCCGTTCCTCAACTTGTCTTTTTCGACCTTCACACTAAAAGCTACTGCTGTAAAAACATACTTCGGCTAGATCTTATTACTCCAGAGTTTTATAGCTCAGTGTGAGTTACACTTTAGCATACAGTAGGACAGGTCTGTATTGTGTTATTGTGTTTGCATCAATTAATTTACTGTAAACATTATCAATTACTCTATACCTCTTAAAGATGTACTTCAAAGGGTACACAAGACAATTAGATGAATACTTGAAGGTCTTGAGGTGAGGATGACCAACACCTTTTAAAACCTCTCACATTAGGGGGATATTTCTTCTTTCCATGTGTGAACTTAACATACCTCTAATCACAATTTTAAACGTGAACAATAAGTCAAAATTAATAGAGTGCCACATGGGGCAGCAAAATATTGCATTTTGCCGGCTAGTGTTTCTACGTCCAATATCATCCTTCAATATCTCAAAAGTGAAACCTTGTAAATAAAAGTTTTACCATTAGAAAAAGCTTTCTCAAATAATTTAACTACTCACACATAAAACATATTGGGCCAAAGGAACAGACAGACAACAGACATACTCGCAACTGTAAGCAAGCACACCCACAGTACCATAATAAGCGTAAATCTCAAAGGAGCTGATAAACATTAAAATTGGTGGGGAAATGGACACAAAAATGGTGGATTTCTTAGATTTAGATTTTTCAGACTGGAACTGAAAAATATGTATGTGGAGAGCTCCTTGGTGAATGAATAGATGAGCAAACATGGACAGATGGCAAGATGTGCAAATAGAAGCTGTTGGGTGAATAGATGGAAAGTGAAATGGGGGTATGTTTGGAGAGAGACGGGCAGAGAAAGGCTAGTCTATGGAGGTGTGATGGTTTATTTGTGTCAATCTGGGCCCTGCCTTCGCCTTTCTCTCTCCTTCTCCCCCTCTCCCTTACCCTTGTTGTCTTCCTCTCCTGGTGCAATCTCTCCCTCCTCTTCTCTCTCCCTCTATCTCTTGCTTTCTGTGTCTCAAATTTCTGTAAAGCTGGACCCCACCCTCATAGGCAGTGTAGATGCTGCACCAGTCAGTACAGTCCAGTGCGCTCCAGCTCTGCTACAGTGTATAGCAGTGTCTTGGTGCACACAGAAAACTCCCCTCTGTTATCAGTGGACTGTGCCAAGGATGGGGAGGGGTATGTTACTCCACTCATTTTCTTGTCTGGGACTGGATCATACCATCTCTTTGTTTGAGTAGAGGTAGTAAAGGGAATTGGATATTGAAGGGGGAAAAAAAGAGACAGAGGAATACGAGGGGGATAATGCACCTCTCTTGTACCCAAACATTGTTTTTTTTTGTCAGTAAGTATGAAACCAGTGTGTATGTGTATGCAGTTAATATATGTGCATGATACAATCCATGCACCAGATACCACCCCCTTTCCTCTGTTACCATAGGAACTGCTGCAGTCTCTCCATCTTTGTCTGACTCCGGGTGTAGCATCATCTTGGCCTTGGTGGTCTCTCCCACATATAGGGATATCATGGGACTCCCCCCATCTAATCTGTTATGTCATCTCACTTACATTACATATTCATATTCTTTTTTACACAATCAAACTCTCACTATACATTTCCTGATAATGGTTTCATACTAGTCTAGTGATATATTTAGACATGGAGCGTTTTACAGGAAAGATAATTGTCAAGGAATCAAAGGAATAGAGCAGGGGACAAACTAATTGCAAATGATTTTTTTTAAATTGCAACATTTTCTTCAACACTTGCACTAAAAGTGCAGTGCTTCTTTCTTTTCAAGCCTTGGTCATAATGTAGTTATTATAGTTTTACTATAAAAAGTATCAGTTGTATTTTGTTGCTGGCTAAAACTATTGTCTGCCAGATAATCAAGCTCAGTCAGACTGATCTTCATTGATTTCAGTGTTAATCACCATTATTCAATATCAAGCTCTCCCAACACGGGCTACTAGAAACATATTTATTCATGCATGAATACCGTTTCATTCCCCCGTTTAATGCTCACTTTTGCAGCTCAAGCTCATAAGAAAAAAAAACATGTGTACACAACACACTATCTTTGAATTTGGAAATAGGGTATTCGGGCTCAGATGGATACACACCTACTACTAAAAACAGCTGTGGAGCATAGGGGAAGCGGTCTCGAGCCTGTCACGTTATAAACCTAGGCACTGCAATTAACGCAACGTGTAGCTAGCTAGCACTAACGCCAATGAACCCTGTAAACCACAATGTGCAGTTCTAGCAAGCTTAGCCGAAATGTACAATTATTTCAACCGTTAAGTTACGCCGGATCACTAGTTTGTAGTCTAGGCTAGGTACGGTGTACCGTTGAATGTGCGGTGAGTTTTGCGGTCTAATATATAACGTTAAAGTATTTAGCAAGTCGATTTGCTATCAGGCTAGGTTTCACTTGCTAAATCGATGTCACTTAGCTAAGATCTGTTGGGACTACTAGCCTATTTAACTATGATACAAAATAGACTTGAGCAACATGAGCTAGCTAGCTAACGTTACTATATTAATTACAGCATAACATGTTCGCAACTAAACTAGCCTAACGTTATGGAACTAAGAAACATTGTCAAATTTTAACCTAGCTAACTAAATGGTTAGTGCTGAGCAACGTTGGCTAGCGCTAGCACTAGCTAACGATTTCAATGAAGCAGACGCCTTGATGCGCAGAACCATTGCGCTAGTTAGCTAGCCACTAAGCGGGGTATGCATGTAGCTAACATTAGATAGCTAGGATGTTTGTTATGAAACGTGAAGGGTGTTAGCTACTTACCTACCCAGCTAGCCAAATTGAAGAGCTGTAAAATAGGTACTTTCCATCTACCGAGTTTACTGGCAGACTTCATCGTTGGTTTAGGTAACGTAACTGAAAAATAACTGATACTTTTCAAGTATCGGTAACTATTTCATAGTTTTTGCTTAACATAGTCCAACTTCCACAACGTAACGTTACGTAATTTAACTTAATTACACAGTAACGTATGTTATGTCCCGCTTCGTTGCGATTTTACTGAGCTAACGTTACTGTGGAATACCATGACATTAGCTCTCGGAAGCTTATACAATAACGTCAGTAACGTTATATAAGTGTACATTTATGACCATCAAACATGAATAAAACTGGGCCTAAATTAGTCGTGGCAAACTCCCTTGGTTTTCGCCCTGCGTCTGTGGAATCCCTTTGTTAAACCTCGGACGAACTATTTTTATTTTAACATTTTATTTTGAGTTCACAGCATTGCATATGAGATATGTACATTTAAAATGCTTAGAAAAAATCCCCTGAAATGTAGGCCCTAAATTTGATTGTTGCTGACTAATTTGACCCTTCTGAAGCTGATTCATTCTTTCTTTCTTTCACAGGCTTCCACATGATTTAAAAGACTACAACCTTTTAACAACATACATAAACACCAATGTTTGAGTCGTGTACACACAGATGAGTAACAGATTGTGCCATCTCAAGTTTTATTGCTGTTGATATGACTTTCATGCACATGAAGCTGTAATCATGGACATATATTCTGGATGGAACTGTTGAGTAGACAGATGTGTATCAAACTGATGAAAACCAAGGAGACACCAGTACAGTGCTCTCATATGCACAAATGGTGTATCAGTGAAAGAAGGGAAAGCATGCAGGAATGCACGCATAGGAACATATTTTGGAAGGAGTAGCAGAAAAGCTAGTGGAAGGAAAACTTAGTGACATCATACCCACAACCACCAGTGTGTGGAATGGGAAGAGAAAAAGTGAGCGAGAAAACAGAACTGCAGCTCCATCTCTGAACCTAGCAACCCCCCCCCCCAAAAAAAGTAAGAGATCAAAGCATTTACATTGTTGCCATACAGGCAGTTGTGACCATAGCAACAGTAACTGAGAGATGGGCAGCGTGATGGGGCCAGTCCTACTCTGGTTGCAGGATGTGGTGGCAGTTACAGTCCTGAGGGCCCGCCGGACGCTGCTGCAGGCTGCCGTCTTGCTCTGTGTCCTGGTGCTCTTACTCTGGTTGGCCATCTTCCTTTATGGCAGCTTCTACTACTCCTACATGCCTACTGTCAGCTTCACCACTCCGGTGCACTACTATTACAGGTATTGTGCTCATGTAGAATGTACACCAGTATGTGTAATTCCAAAGCCACAAGTAAATGGGCACAAAATACCTGGGAAAATCTTACCCTACATTTGGTATCCAAGCTATATTGCCAAATTCCTATAGAAAACATGTACTGTCAATTATAAATACTTTAATGGGGAACTCAAGATTCACAATTTTGTATGTTCTGTCATGTCAGAATAATTTGTGACCTGTATTTCATCTATCAAAACCAAAATTTTTAAACTGTTGTCTGCGATATCATTTGAAGTAAAGATGTCACTGGGATGTAACCTCCCCCTTCATATTATTTAAAGGGAAATTACACCCTCATTTGATGACATTGTATTTTATTGATCCCTCCTGTCTTGGTAAAAGATCAGTAGTTCTGTTTTTTTATTTTACCAGGCAGGCCAATTAAGATCAAAATCTTATTTACAATGACGGCCTGGTTTTTAATATTTTGTAACCATATCAGATAAACAGATCAATTCAATTTACCATGAACAATTGATTATAGGCTGAAATGTGTGTGTGAATCATAAGAAAACACAAGCTAGACAAATATATTTATAAATGAAATATAATTGATGATTATACCAGCATGCAATGGGGCATTTTCATTTAAACTGCTTTCCTTCTTTTTCCTTCCCCTCATCTCTGTCTTTCAGGACAGACTGTGCTTCCTCCAGCTCAGCCCTCTGTTCCTTTCCTATGGCTAACATTTCCCTTTTGAAGAATGGCAGAGACCAGGTGACCTTTACGTTCTTTCATCATCATTTACACCTATGTAGCAAGCCATATTTTTTGTATGGTTTGAAAAGGCTTTAAAGGGTAACAAAACACGCTGGTTTCGCTAGACCCTGCCCCCTTTTGAAATTTGAAAAATGCCAAAATTGGCGTGATAAGGTAATAATATAGGGGCTGAGCTCCAGGTATCAAACCATGCCCCAGCAATTCTTTTCACTAGTAGCCAAAAGCCCATTCTGTTCTGGACAGCACTCACGGCAGCTGCTTTGTTCCACTCTCTCTCACTACCTCTCTCATACACACACGAACAAACACGGTAACTCCAGCTGCTGCCGAGCCCCAAGTGGCCGAGGCAGAAGCAATGGTGGATAATGACAGGATGGGCAATGTTTTGGAGTGGTAGGTGGCGGCACATATAGCCTCGTTTGGGCTTATAATGATGCGGCCAGCAAACAACAAATCAAGCTGTACAAATAGTTACCCATGCCATGTAGGCTACTCTTTTTACACAGGCTGTAGGCAATCACACTAATGTTACCTGCAAGATATCAACAATATTGGTTTCCATTTCAACGGGTGCACATGTGGTCACTGCACAGAATATCTCCCAAGAGAGAATGTCTGTTGTTGTACGGACGTTGCAAAGGTAAACGTGTAGCATGCATATTATACAACTCCTGGCTCAACTATGCTTTATATATTTTTAATAAAGTATATATTTATAAGAAAAACTAGCTAGCTACTTGCTAAGCTAGACTGAAAAACAAAAAAACTTAAATAAAAAAACAAGGGACTATCAAGCTAACTATAAAAAAAATGTATACCAAAAATAGGTTATTATAACTTACTAGAATATTCAAAAAAGCTAAACTGTAAACTAGCTATATATCGCTCGCTCTCGCTCTCTCCTATCTCCTCTCCTCCACGCAGAACAACCACCAAACGAAAACGGTGAGATGAGATCAACCTCTGAGAAACGCTTTTATAGCAGGGGTGTAGCCCACCCTCGCTCCAAAACTTCAGGGCGTAGCTGTACAGGTTTCAGTTTCGTCACCGGGAGGAATACGTCAGCTGGATGAAGTTTCTGGCCAATGACAGACTGGACGTGCAGTACCTAACGTTTTACCACTAGAGACACTTTTGATCCATTGAGTTTATGCTGTTTTGCGCTGACTGCAGTAAAATGTAAAGATTTGGACCAGGATCAATCAGTAACACTTAGGAAAAAACCAGATGCATCATATCATATAAAATAAGTGGTTTTAGTGCTTTGTTACCCTTTAATTCCATATTTTAAAGGAGCTATATGTAACATTGACACTGAGTGTTTAAAATGGGTACTGCAATCCAAATTCACAATATTGGAGAGTCGAGACACTGACCGAACACGAGCGCAACATTATATTTTGAGACAAGCTTATTCTATTTTGACAATGACAAGCGACGACGAGTCCTACACTAAGTTGATCAGCTAATGTATATGTTTGCAATTTGTTTATTATTTATTGTTTGCCAATTATAAACCAGCTCATGTGGATTTTTTATAACTCTGTCAGTGTTAGCTAGATGCATGGCTGGCTTATGTTTACGGTCACACAGATATAAGCTAACGTTAGTGGTATGTTTAGCGAGTAACTATATACATATACAGCAGTGGCGGCTCCTGAGCTGAAAATTGGGGAGGCAGAAAACTTCCCTTTAAACTGATTATTGGTCTTAATCATTTTTCAATCAGTTTCCTTGATTAACAATAGGCTACATCAGCGTTTAATTCACCAATTACTCAATGCCATCAAATGTAGCCAGTTCTTCTCAATGAGGCTATTAGGCAAGTAATAAAATTATTTTCACTTGCATCGCATAATTGTGCACATTTTAATCAACATTATAATTGTGGATACATGTGCTCTTCGTTCTCCGCACTCTTAATTACGAAAATATTCATGGAAATTAAACGATCTGAAAGCTCAGCTTTTGTTAGATTCTTTTTTATTGCAGGTTTAGCACAACCTCATCTTTTGTTAGATTATTTTAAAAAAATAATTAAAAAAATTATCTAACAAAAGCTGAGCTTTAAGATCGTTTAATTTCCATGGATATTTTCGGAATTAAGAGTGCGGAGAACGAAGAGCACATGTATCCACAATTATAATGTTGATTAAAATGTGCACAATTTTGCGATGCAAGTTAAAATAATTTTATTACTTGCCTAATAGCCTAATTGAGGAGAACTGGCTACATTTGATGGCATTGAGTAATTGGTGAATTAAACGCTGATGTAGCCTATTGTTAATCAAGGAAACTGATTGAAAAATGATTAAGACCAATAATCAGTTTAAAGGGAAGTTTTCTGCCTCCCCAATTTTCAGCTCAGGAGCCGCCACTGATATACAGTGCATCCGGAAAGTATTCACAGCGCTTCACTTTTTCCACATTTTGTTGTAAGTTATCAAGGGTCTGAGCTATCAAACGAGCCCCAAACCATCACTCTGTTGCCAGATATGGAGTAGATATGGATGGATCACTTTAAGGGTTGTTTCTCCTGACTTTTTTCCCCATAGAGTTCTATAGGAAAATGAGTCCGGAGAAATAACCCTTGCAGTGATCTATCCACATCTACTCCATATCTGGCAACAGAGTGATGGTTTGGGGCTCGTTTGATAGCTCAGACCCTTGATAACTTACAGCCATTTAGCCAGTCATGTGTTCCATACTGTACCAGTGTAATTTACAGCTGAATCTAGTCTCACCCCCCAATTTCCATAGAGATCCATTCAAATGCAGAGAGGTTATAGTATCGCTTGTAACAGTACCTGAAAATAAGATATCGACAGTTTTTTGATGTTGATGGTCACAGACTTCAGGAAGTAACAGCATGTAAAGGATATGCGACCAAATATGAAATATGATACTTTAAAAATACGTTAAAGCAAAGGGTATGAATACTTATGTAAATGAGAAATTTTATTTTTTTATTTTTAATAAATTTGCAAAAATCTCAAAAAAACTTTTTTCACATTGTCATTATGGGGTGTTGTGTGTAGAATTTTGAGGGAAAAAATGAATTTAATCAATTTTGGAATAAGGCTGTAACAGAACAAAATGTGGAAAAAGTGAAGCGCTGTGAATACTTTCCGGATGCACTGTATATATTTAAATCTTTAGCTAGCTAGCTAAATGGACACAATGTTGAACTTAGCTTAGGCATTCGTAAATCGGCTGTCGGAGTGCCCGAGTACATCTGGTTGTTCGTAATGGGCAGTGGACTCGGAGTCAACTCGGAGAATAGTGAATCACACAGGCCAAAACAAATACAGACGTTCCGACCCAGAATGGAAATTTCAAAGGAGAACATACTGGCTGTAGCATTGTTGTCGGAGAAGCCAGTATTTGACTTAGCATGTTTCCTTAATCTCTGATGACATATCATGGTAATTTTATGATTTAGTACAGTAAATTTGTTACATATAGCTCCTTTAAGTATACAAAATAAAGTAGTATGATTCCCCTATTCTTTATTGTTTCTTCTTGCCCTCTTTTATCCTTCCATGCTGGCAAGTTTCTGTAGACTGTAACCTGAAACAAGCATTTCAAATGATACATGAGCTATTACAGGAAAATGCATAAATAAAATAAAAAAGTACCACTTAATTAGGATCAAAGTGCTTACCATAGTGTTCATTTCTATAAAGAGGATAGTACAGTATATCCCACACTTTCTGTATATGTGAATCATGAATGAAGCACTGGGTCCTTAAGTACTTCAGGAACCAGCTTCTCTTTGTTTGAACATAATGTTGCATAGCTACCTGGCACCAATATTAGTCATAATATTCACTCTCACCTTTATGAGTTGCTCCAGTGGTCAGAAACTGACCAATGAAGAATGACATTTTTTCTCTCTCCATTCACTTCCATTGCATGGTGATAAAGGCCTCAAAAGCACACTTTTAGCACACAAACGAATGCAAACAACGCAGATTATGCTCATACACTACTCACAAAAAGTTAGGGATATTCGGCTTTCGGGTGAAATTTCAGGATGAACCTAAAATGCACTATAACCTTTACAGGTGAAATTAATTTGACCTTCTCTAAACTTTTGAATGCACATGTCCAACTATTCAATGTTTCAGTACTTTTTGCACAACTTGCTGTTCTCTAACAAGGAGCTGAACGGCAAAATTCACAACAGGTGTTTGATCCATGAATCGACCAATAAATTTCCTGGTTCAATTAGAATTGGTATTTAAACAGTCCTCTTCATCATGCTGTTCACATTTTGACATCATGAGACCAAGACGACACCTAACAATTGATCAACAGTACCTCGCCATTGCGAGGCTTCAAACAGGATGTTCTCAGAGGGAAGTGGCCACTGAGCTTAGAGTGTCACAGAGTGTCATCAGCAGGTTGCAACAGAGATACAGAGAGACTGGAAGAGTCACAGAAAGGCATAGAAGTGGATGTCCTTTGGCCACATCCCACACTGATGACCGCTTCATTGTGAACAGTGCCCTGCGGAACCGGATGATGAATGCCACTCAACTCCAGGCACATTTAAGGGAGGTGAGAGGCACCCAAGTGTCACGTCAGACCATTCGAAACCGTTTACATCAGCGTGGTCTGCGTGCTAGACGACCTGCAAGGGTACCTGACCACACCACCAGGCACAGGCGTCATCGTCTTGCATGGGCCAGGGAGCATTTACGCTGGACGAGGGACCAGTGGGCCTCAGTGCTGTTCTCTGATGAAAGTCGATTCACGTTGAGCAGAAATGATGGCCGCCAACGATGTTGGAGACGTCAAGGAGAGCGCTATGCATCAGCCACTGTTGTCACCAGACGACCCTTTGGTGGTGGCGGTGTTACAGTGTGGGCAGGTGTGTCTAGTCAATACAGAACTGCCCTACACTTTGTGAATGGTACAGTGACAAGCCCATACTACCTGAATAACATCATTAATCCAGTCATTGTGCCCCTGCATGAACAACACAGGCCTAATTTCATCTTCATGGACGACAATGCTCCAGCTCATCGAGGTCGCATCATTAGGGAAAGGCTGCTGGAGACTGGGGTACCTCAAATGGAGTGGCCTGCACTTTCTCCAGACCTGAATCCCATAGAAAACCTATGGGATCAGCTGACTCACCGTGTAGAGGCTCGTAACTCTGTACCCCAGAACCTCAATGACCTGAGGGCCGCCCTTCAAGAAGAGTGGGATGCCATGCCTCAGCAGACAATAAGTCGACTTGTGAACAGCATGAGACGTCGTTGTCAAGCTGTAATTGATGCTCAAGGGCACATGACAAGTTATTGAGACATTGACATTTTTGTTGTGGTATACCCACCACTGTTGTTGGCTTTTGTTTCAATAAATTGTTTGAGATGAGGAAATCACCATTGCATGCTTCTACTTAAATGCCCTACTTTCATGATACATATAATATCACTGTAGCGTGAACTTACATTTTCCATAAATTTCACCCGAAAGCCAAATATCCCTAACTTTTTGTGAGTAGTGTATATAAAATCACGACATCCAGAACCGGAATGCAATGCAACGGAAGTGAATGGAGAGAAAAAAAAACGTCATTCTTCGTTGGTCAGTGTCTGACCACTGGAGCAACTCATGAAGGTGAGCTTGAATATTATGACTAATATCGGTGCCAGATAGCTATACAACATTATGTTCAAACAAAGTTCAGTATGCCTTTATAGTGGTGTTCCCTACAATAATCCACCCCACAAACATGTTTGGCTGGTTTTACTTCAATATTCCAGGGCTTAATTTAACTGTCAGGTTTCATTGTTGGATACCTCAGTGATTACTCAGTACCAAGAGAAGATATTTTAATGACTGACAATAATATACTGTAGGGACATGATTTTCCCTGTGACTGGAATGTCAACTTATATCTCCGCCTGTATACAGGTGTTTGTATTAAGCTTGTTATGGTATGAATGTCGGTGTGAATCACATACATTAAAGGGGAATACCACCCATTTTCAGCATTGAAATGGTCAAAACTATACCCCCCCCCCCGGTTGTTTAAGGTCCATACAACACATTCCTACTCTTCTCTGTGTCTGAAAACAGAGCAGGCAGGCTCCTTGAGCGGCTGGGCTTAGACGTACCCGATGTGCATGCTTTGCCACGCCCCCTAGAGAGCCCGGTTGAAATGAAAGGAGAATCTCAACTAGAGTTGAAACATCGTGACTTGAAGATGAAATTTATGCTTGTTTGAGCTTTTCCGGGCAAATCTCACACACTAGTGCCATGTCTTTTACAATATAAATATAGCCATATGCTAGATTTACTTTCGTAGCGATTTTCTCTCCCTACCTCACTGTTCATCCACCAAAAGTGCAGTAGCTTCACCTTGGTTGTGACGTTTATGCCCATATTTGGAGTTCCACCTTCCCTAGCTCTATCCATTGGCCGGTGACTGGTTTTAAAAAAGCATGATGATTGTAGCAGTGAGAGCACTGTAGCAAAACTCATTATCCGCTGTTATCTTACCAGTTTTTCAGCCTCTTCAGAAATACAGTATATAGCCACCATGATCGTTGTAAAATAATGCCTATATTGTATGCAGTTCCTTTCTGTTCTGCCACTCCTCACTGACCTTCTTTCTCTCTCCCACCCCCCACCTGATTTATCACAGGTGATGCTGTATGGACAGCCTTATCGGATATCTTTAGAACTGGAGATGCCTGAGTCCCCAGCCAATCAGCAGCTAGGCATGTTCATGGTCAGGATGTCCTGCTACTCTAAGAATGGTCAGACCACCAAGTCTGTGGCTCGTTCAGTGAGTGCTGCGTTTTGATTGAGCAGCAGTGTAATAGTCCTTTGTCTATATCCTTGATTTATTTTTAAAATAAATGTTTCTTGTACTATTTTTCTTTTCTTTTTTTAATCCAATTAATCTGTCTACTCACTGTTTGTATTTATGTGGGCAAAGGTTATACATATAACATATAAACATATGACATAACCTTGTCTTTGTCTCTCTCTCAGGCTATGCTGCACTATCGCTCTGGCCTGCTGCAGACATTGAGCACTCTGTTTTTCTCACCTCTCCTGGTGTCTGGAGTGTCAGAACAGAAGCAGTTTGTTGAAGTAGAACTCTTCTCCGACCATCGGGAGAATTCTGTGAGTACGGTATTACATTCTATAAAACTGCACACCCTTCCTCTGGAGACAAGGGCAAGTCCTTGAGATCCATTCAGTGACACATGGTGCATGTTGTTGATCTCTTCCTGTAGTACCAGCCCACCACAGGCGCAGTGATTGAGATCCAGTCCCGGTTGGTTCAGATCTATGGTGCCCAACTCCGGATCCATGCTCACTTTACTGGCATTAGGTACTTACAAGCTTGTTCACTTCTGATTCATTTCCTGCCATCTCTTTTCCACACAGCAGGCTATGTCCTTATAGCAAGTTTTATGATGGCAGTGAGCAACACCAGCACTCATTACCAGTCATCATCAGCTGTGCATGCCTGTAAATGAGACTGCCTATGTTTCTGAAGGTCTCTCAGGCTTTCTGTAGCCTAAAGTGCTGGAACTGCCCTCTTTTCTCCCCTCCCCCCTCCCCTACACTAGACATCACTTATACACAACTAGTCATAAAGTTGTACAGTTGTATCTTTATACTGTGTATTGATTATAATGTGTTGATGGTGCTCAATATCTGACATTTGGAAAAGGTAATCCAGCATATGCCTATATTTGTCCTTTTATCTCTCCTCCAGCCCCTCTTAAATAACTCAACATACTACTTTCTTCCTTCCTCCTTTCTCTCCTCTTCCTCTCTTCTTTGTCCTCTACTGCCCTTTTATATACTACCCCCTTCCTCTCCATCCTTTCTCTCTCACGGACCATCTCCTGTCTACCATTGTCTCCCTCGGTAGGTACTTCCTGTACAACTTCCCCCTGATGTCGGCAGTGATTGGTGTGGCCAGCAACTTCACCTTCCTTAGTGTCATGGTCCTCTTCAGTTATCTGCAGTTCACCTGGGGTGGGGTCTGGCCTCCAGAGCAGGTCAGAGTTAGGGTAAGGTTGCCTAATGCTCTTCAGCTGACAGAAAAGCCATCATCTGTCAAGCACAGTACGCTCGTATTATTCTCCTCAGTAATCTTCTTATCCTTGTCAAATACATTTTCTTCCGTTCCTTGTCTAAAAATGTTTGACGACTGTGTTGTCCTAAACTTTGAAATTCCATTTTTACTATCATCTTGGAACTATATATTCTTAATTATACAACAATGAGATCCGAACGAGTAAGGCGATTGGCCGAGAAGCATTCCACCAGTGATGGTATTTAGCATAACCGCACTGCCAGTGCGTAGATGCGTTCTATAGAGCGTTTCCTAGGAAGCATAAACAACAATAGCAACAGCAACAGGTTGTTAGCAATTTGGTGAATCCGAAATAAAGAATGAGTTAATCAAGTGCGTTATTGGATATAATCACTGCTGTGAGTACTTCGCAACTCGACCGGCGGTCACGTTGCTGCGACGTCACAGCAGTGATTATATTTCCAATAACTCACTCCCTCTCGTGATCTATTGCTTAATTGTCCAGGGGGTATTTCACACAGCAGGATTAGTGAGATGGATAACTGTACTGAGTAAAACCCGGAACAGATCTTTTTACTTCAGTCCATGTTCAAGATTTGTAAGGGTTCTGGGTTTTACTCAGTGCAGTTATCCAGCTAACTCCGTAATCCTGCTTTGTGAAATGACCCAGTTGTTGTCAGTTGAACTGCATATCCTGTGACTGTGTCTTTGTGTTGTGTGTATTTGTGTTATGTGATAGGTAATGATGGGAGATGCAACTCGCCTTCAGCAGAGGAAAGAGGAGGCTCGAAAACGTATTGGATCCTCCAGTACACAGAGTAAGCATGCACTACCTACAACAAGTACTCCTACATGTAAGAATTTGGTCATTGACAGGCTACATGTATAAACCTTTTCTCACTAAATAGAAGATCACATGCCTTGAGCCACCAGGTAGTCTTGATCACGTAACACACAGGGATTTGTACTTGTATCTCAATCGTTATCCTCCTGGGTCCCTGTAGACACTCGAACAGCACAGTCAAGAGACTAATTATACAACTGAGCGGCTAATTGTGACTTCAATAAAAATGTCATTACCTAATGCGGGGAGAGTGAAAGGAAGAAAATGACTGGAGTAACTACATTTGAGAAAACGAGCAGAGTCAAATTTGTGGCCCTACACAAGCCAAAACATATCAATCTAATTATACAGTGACTATATAGTTCTTTATGCTTTTTAAAGGATAAGTTCGCTATTTTGGACCTTGGACCCTATTTGCAGTCTGTCTTCCATGAACCTGACACATTGAGTCCATGTTTTCGCTGATCGGTCCAGTATTGAGCTAGCTACAGATTTCCTGTAGGCTCTCACTGGGCTACAATAGAAGTCAACGGGGCAATTAGAAATGTTATGGAAAAACAACGATAAATGTGCTTTTATAGCTCAGTGTGTATTCTTACGGTCTCAGTATGCTCTCCTGTGAAATGTAGGCTATCGCAAACGCAAACCGAACGTTGAAACAAGTTCCATTTGAAACAGAACTATTTTCTCCGACCGCACTACCTCGCACTGTAAACTTCCGTAGTCTAGCTACGTTGTAGAGAGGCCGCTTGAAAAGCAGTTGATCACAAATCCTGACCTCCCGTTGGAGTTTACTAGCTAGTAGCCTACAGCAGAACTATTTGTAACACAGTGTTTGTAATCATCATTTGTAATAATTTATATTACCTGCGCAACTTCAGCCTCTCTCTCTTCTCTTGCTCTCTTATCATCCATCTCTTGTAGTTCCGTGTCTGTGTATTCTGGCTCAAATCTGTAGCCAGTAACGTCAAAGTCAAAATCAAATTCTTCGTCTTCGTAATCATTATAGTCATCCATCATCCAAGTTTTTTTGTGGAAATTGTAGCCTACGTTGCTGCAGGTAAACAAACGCAGACTGCTCACATAGATAGTTTCGTAAACAGCCGGCACACCTTCCCGCTCCCCCACCCCCGATACATAGTACTCCGCGGGAGCAGCGAAAACAAGCAACAGAGAAATGCTTACTTCCAAGCCATGCCAAGCACGTAAAAATGTTCGGATTGAGATACATTTCACAGGAGAGCATACTGAGACCGGTAACAATACACCCTGAGCTTCCCGTCTCATTTATTGTACATGAAAGCACATTTATCGTTGTTTTTCCATAACATTTCTAATTGCCCCGTTGACTTCTATTGTAGCCCAGTGAGAGCCTACAGGAAATCTGTAGCCAGCTCAATACTGGACCGATCAGCGAAAATATGGACTCAATGTGTCAGGTTCATGGAAGACAGACCGCAAATAGGGTCCAAGGTCCAAAATAGCGAACTTATCCTTTAAATGCTGTAACTGTCATAGAAATGGAACTGTCTCACTGTTCAGAAAAGATGATGGAGACAGGAAGTGACATCACTACAGATCCTGCAGAGGGAGCCAGGCTAGAGTCTGTGAAGGGGAAAGGTTAGTTGAATAACATATTGAGTATTGTTGTGCTGCATATGAGAGTTTAAAAAATGGGATGTTTTGTGTTGGTCTAGGTAAGCTGGAGACACTGGGTACGGTCTGTCCTGTGAATAAATTACCAGACGTCCCGCAGGACAGCACTACAGGTAAAAGAAAAACATTGCAAATGCACAAAGATCTACTCTCACACTCGCACGCACACAGAGTGAACTAAAAACACACATTACAGATGAGCTCCTCTTCTCTCTCTGTTTCAGATTTGGAGTCCTTCACAGAGGGACATCCTGTGTTAGTCCAAGCTCTTGAAAGTGGAGGAATGGAGTCAAAAGAAGAGTGCTTAGTCTCTGACACTACCCTCCGCCAGAGACATGGACCCCAGATGAGCATCTGAACAAGGTCACAGAAAATGCTCACATAATCACTCATGCATTTTGTTTCCTTGTTTTAACTCCAGTTAGAGGAAGCTTCATGCGTGGGATCTCCTTGCGTTACATTCGTAAACTTTTTATCTTGCTACAATGACCTACACACACGCAGATAAACACACATGCGTCAAAGCAAACATCCCCATTAGAATTAGCTACAGGCAATTACCTACAAGTAATCTAACTTCTTAAACTTCTTTCTGTGAATGTTTCCCCGTTTTACAAGTTTACCTCATTTCTACAACCATTGTCACCTCTGCTATAGCCTGGTCTTCCACACTTATCCCCTGGTATGTGGTTCTACCTCAGTGATGTCACTACTGACATTCCATTACTCTCATCCATGCGTCTGATAGCTAAACCAACATACTAGTTTATTATTGTTCATATGTATTATAGTTATATTAAGGTAAGATAATCCCATAGATGCACAGCTAGTAGATGTTATGCTAGTTATACTGTTACAGGGATCACAAAGCTTTGTGTAAAGGTAGCAGCTTTTTTTTGCCAAAAAAATACATTTATTTATTGCGGACTTGGATTACAGTTGGGGGGGGGGTTGAATTATCCTCCTTGTAAGTTACTGAAGATTTTATTCTCAAACTGATTTTTGTATTATTTTCATGTTTTCATGTAGATATAAATGTACTCTTAAAAGTTATAATCCATAACAGAATCTGCTGTCATAAATTCCTTTTATTTAGTAAGGCTGTATCGAGTGTTTGTTGAAGGGACCTGTTTCGAAGATGTTTTACCTCCTTTATGATACCCCCTGGTTTTAACTGTAACAGATCGTTACTATTACCTGCAGAATTGAATCACGTGGTGGATGGTTTTCAACTGATCAATATTTCTTTGTTGAAACTTTTTTTGTTGAAATGATTATACTATTGGGTCACTTGTGTTTGTCTTGATCTAGCACAGATCCAAGGAATAACTTGACTACATCCATAATTTCCTCTCTACTCCTTTAATGTGTATATATTTTATTTGGCATTATATAAACAAGAAGAGCAGGTTCAAAAAAAGATGTAAGTAGGACTGATGTTTTGGTACATTGCTGGGGTGAAGAAAAATGACAGAAATGAATGTTTACGTATCAGTTTAACCAGGTTTGATTTTAGTCACATTGAGAGTGCCCTGATGTAAGGCCTTTCAGTTGCCTGAAGGGCCAGAAGGTTCTTTTCCATTTTGTCAGTATGTTTGAACTTCGAAACTGAAACATGTGGGAGCAGATTCAGTTATGTCATAAAATAATTACCTCAAGAGTTTATTCAGTCTAATTTATGCCTGTATATAGAAATGCTGTGGTATCTGAGATTGCAGTGCAAATGAGCAATATCAGTTTCTCATGTTTAGCATTTTCTTTGAATTGTGACAGTCCATCATCTTTTTCTGCTGCACCAGCCAGTGGTTATCATCATAGGAAGTGGCATTGTGTGTTGTGACATTCCTGACTGCAGTACATGTAGAAAACATGCATATGTACAAACTTTCTGAACGAATTCTAGTTATTTTAATGTGCTCCTATAATGTCGCCCAGTGGTTCCCAACCCTCTTCCTCGAGATCTACCGTCCTGTAGGTTTTCACTCCAGCCCTAACAAAGCACACATTCAACACCTAGAGATCTCGTTGAGCTGCCAGTTAGTAGAATCAAGTATGCCAAATTTGGGTTGAAATGAAAACCTACAGGACAGTTTATCTCCGAGAACAGGGTTGGGGACCACTGATGTAGCCATTACATGCAGTTGATAGATTTGTTATGCAAGAATATGTACTGAATGCTGGTCCGGTCCATTATTCAAAATAAACAATAGAAATATAGAAGGCTTAAAAGCAATTTATTTCTAAACCTCATAGCTTTACTATTTTCAAGTGGAGTTTTGATTTCTCCTACATAAATCATAACGTCTACATCTGCTGTAGTATCACAGTGATATTTAAAGCTATAAATTCATCATTGTTCAGTAAATGTTTTCAAGGGTTAATTGTATGCAGATTACATTATTTAACATACATTTAGTATACCAGATGTACTAAAATGCCTGTATTAAGAATTTGTAATTCCATTACAAGAATGTATTGCTGTAACAGTTTATTGGTATTTCAGTGGTAAACCATGTATTAAGTATGACTTGATGCAACAGAGCCAGTGTTGTTCGTAAGTTCATTCTACTGCACAGAAATACCAAACTTAAAAAAAACCTGATACTTACGTAGTGGCAAAGCAAATAATTATATTGTAAACACCATAACAGTCAACTGATCATTCATTAGCCTTTTCTGGAGAGGATACAGTGGTTCAATAACCACCACATTGTAGAGCTGCTCTACTCAGCTGCAGTGTCTGCAGGTATGCGCTCCAACCATGCTCTACACCACCTGATTTCATGATTATTTTACCCCCTTGGTTCAGGAAGTAAGATTGTTAGTGAAATCAGTGGCATAGTGCACGGTAGTGCAGATAATGCACAGTACCTGGAGTTCAGTAGCTGTTTTTCTCAGGCTGGAAAATCTTTGCAATTGTCTTACAATTGACCTTCAAAATTACATCATCACATCATGCTGCATCTTTTCACTGCAGAGAGCATAATTGGAGTTGTGTTGCTGTAATAACTATGCTACTGTCGCTATTGGTTTGGGTGGGTGGGGGGCTTGAATCATGAATCGGTTTAAGTGAATTGACCTCCTCTAGACCAACTCAGAGAGGATATTGGAGGCCAGGCTGCAAGACAGTCCGGTTCCGTCCGGTTCCACATTTAACTTCTTCACTACCCCGTCCTCCACCAGCATTGCATATCTGAAGGGAAGAATGCAAAACATGGCTTCACTCTGGCCTAATAGCCAAATGGGGAACAAAACCAATTATATAGGATTTAATTTCCACCCCTTCATGGATATGTTCAGACACTCTCATATTTGGCTAAAGAAACCATACTGAGCCTGAAAGGAAACCACTACACACTGTATTTGGGTTTATAAAAAAGCATGTAGACTGGCAATTGATTATGTGTTTCTGGTTCTGATTAATTACTCACACTTGGCTGACTATGATCGGTTTAAGTGACTTCCTGTTGCGTAAGCACGGCATCTCATTAAAACCGCATCAATAGACCACCGCGGTCAGACGTCACTGAAGCGTCGTTGTGAATGCCACCCCCTGTTTTGGGGGGGGGGGGAATATTCAGACTTGCTCCCATAGAAAAAGGTGAAAGAGGAAGATGGCGACAAAGATAGAAAGAAAAAAAAAGAAAAAACGACATAAGGCAAAAATGGTTTTTGCATTGTGAACGCCAAGGTCTGACAGGTTGATTAGCAGGCAGACACCCTTTAAGAGGCAGACACGCAGCTCAGACATTCATCGCTGCCTAATGAAGAAGACCGTACCTGGTCGAAACGCATTCCTTTATGCTGAGTGTAAGTAGCCATAGCCATTGTTTTTTGTCTTGCCTGTCTGTTTTGAGCGCTTATCGTGTTTATTTTGTGAATGCCTAGCGCCTTCAGTTATTAAACAGACGGTACACTGTTTCACCCCAAATAGGTTGCTCCCATTTTTTGATCTCTTATACCTCCTTTGCCATTTGCAAAGGAACCTTTGTAGCCTATTCACCATTTTATCAGATCTATACATACAGCAAAACCTTCCTCACTGCTCACCAACTGAGAAGCGTACCAAAGACTTATCCACATGTAGTACAACTCTGCAACTTTGCAAAGCCCTGCCAGCAGCATTATGTTACCAGCTCACAGACACGGTTACATAACACCCCCATCCCCCTCCTTGCCTGTCTCACACCCCCAATACCCCACAATTCACAGTGACCCATAGGCAAAAACTATATGATTTATTTGTGTATTATAATAAGTTGCAAGTAGAGCATTTCTAGGAGAACACTATAACTGCTGGTAAATTTGCTCCAGGTTGCAGGCAAAATTTCAAAAGCAAAGAAACAGTTTTCACAATATAAGTAGCAGATGCATTCCATTTAACCAGTTATCATGGGCATGAAAACCTGACCAAGTAAGTGCTCTCACCTCTTGGATCTCTTGTTGCCCAACACCTGCACTATTTGATCGTTGTCCAGTAACAGATCCACAGCCTGAGAGAGAAACGTGTGCCAGTTATTCACAAAACAATGAGAGGGCTAAAACAAAAAAATAAAACCTTTTTCCTATGTATATTTATTGACCTTAAAACATCTTGTGCCATGCAAAACATGCAGCTAAATGCAAAAGTATTGGGACTGTGACAATTTTTGTTTAGGTTCTGTAATTCTGCACGGCGGATTTGAAATAAAACAATATGAGGTTAAAGTGATTGCCAGCGTTAATTTGAGGGTATTTACTTCCATATAAAGTGATCAGTGTAGGAATTACAGCCCTTTTATACAGTCCCCCATTTTAGGGTAGCAAAAGTAATTGGACAAATGAACATAATCTGAATTAAAGTAGTCATCACTTCATACCCATCTCATCAATCCATAAGACTTTGTTCCAGAATTCTAGTTTATTATATGTAATTTTTTTAAGCCTTTTTTTCTAACCTGGCCATTCTGTGTTTATGGTAGTCACATCACATATCGACAGCCTCATAACAAAAGTGCCTAAGTAATTTTTTGGACATTTTGAGATTTTCTGCCTAAATCACTTGATTTATCATTCGTCAACAGTGTAAAAATGCTCTCAAGTCACTGCAGGTCGCTGTGCACTTCCTGAACCACTTTATGCTATGTTCAATGATTTGCAGTCAATGAAGCATGTCTTGCCTCAACACTGTCACCATTATTTTGACAGCTTACCCCATTTGGAAGCATAAATCTGCCTAGGAAGTGTCAAATTTGATACTTTCTCTGTACCAGTAGATACTTGACATTTGCCTAAGTCATCAGTGGATTCTCGACTTTTGCCTAAGTCATGTATATAAATGCCTAAGTCCCACTCAGTTTTGAATATTTTTGCCATCATTAGCCATTATGTAATCATAATACAAAGTCACATGATCTGTATTTCATTTAGCAGCCATTGATATGTGTTTGTAAAAGAAAGAGTTAATAAATACTCATTGACGTAGAATTGCAGCAGTTTTTTGCCTTTTTCTCAAAACTACAAAAAATGACTTAAGCACTTTTGTTATGAGGCTGTCGATATGACACATCCATGCCTAAATCCTGGGGAGTGTTCCTGCTCTGATTGACAGTTGAAAATGGATTTTTCGTTACAATTGAAAATATTCTTCAGTCATCCACTACAGTGGCCTTCCGTGGTCTACCAGGTCGTTTGCTATTGCTGAGCTCACCAGTGTGTTCTTGCTTCCTAATTGTATCAAACAGTTGATTTTGACACACCCACTATTTTGGCTATGTCTCTGATCAATTTATTCAGATTTTTCAGCCTCACAATGGCCTGCTTTACTGGCATTGACTCTTATTTGGTCCCCATGTTGAGTGACAACAGGAATAGACTCCAAATGTGAATCCCACCCTGGAATCAACTCTAGACCTTTTGTCTTTTAGCTTTCTTGGACATGAAACAATGATGCAAAGACACACAGCTGGCCAAGAAACAGCCTAGCAGCCAATTGTCCAATTAATTTTACTTCCATAAAATGGGGGACTATCTATAAAAATTCCTACATGGATCACTTGATATGGATGTAAAGACCCTCATATTAAAGCTGACAGTCTGCACTTTGACCTCATATTCATTGTTTTATTTCAAATCCAATGTGCTGGAGTAGTACAGAGCCAAAATAACAAAAAATGTCACTGTCCCAAATACTTTTGCATTTAACTGCATGCCATATGTTGTGGTGGGGTACTAAAATGAGACTGAAGGAACAGAGCTGAAATAAATATTTTAAGAGTTACAATAGGATAATCCACAAAACAAATCCAGAAACAAATTGATTACAAGACTGACCTTAGTGAAGGAGCCTGTGGGGTCAGCCAACATCCGCACCTGTGGCGATAAGGTGAAAATTCTCAACTCAACATAACCACTGCAACCATCACTTCAACAGCTGTGTGTATGCAAGTATATTAGTGTGCTTATATCTACATTTACTACATATTTGTGTGTAAAAGTGTTTATGTATATCTATTTCTGCTTGCGTTTACCCTTTTTTATAACACACCCAACCATTATAGAAAAAAAGCAGTGAAATATAAGCAGTATGTGAAAATCATAAGATTTTACAAATATTCAAACCATAATTCAGTAGTGCACTGTAAGTATAGCTGTTTGGTTGTGTTTGTGATGCAGGTGTGTCCTTCCACAGGTCTGTTTGGTTGTGTTTGTGATGCAGGTGTGTCCATCCACAGCTCCGTTCCCACCTTGCCATCTGTGCCGTGCTCCTTGCCCCAGGCAGCCATGACAAAGGCATCATTGACAGAGACACAGGCCACTTCCTGTATGCCCTTGCTCCGTAGTTGTGCTGCCTGCTGCACAAACCCGGGTAGGTGGGTCTAAGAGGAGGAGCAGGGGAGAAGCACAAAGTTAATAGAAAATATGGAAAGAAGGTGGACAGAGGACAGAATTAGATCACACAGCTCTTACGCTCTACTCTTACGATGCTCAATGTACTGTGAGCATGAGGAAGGAGCAAGATGATTGATGTACGGCAACGTAACACTGGTCATTTCTGAATGTGCAAACTGGTGTACTGTCAACAACATTGTTAATTACATAGTATAATGAAAAATAACATCACTCAATATAACCATCAGGTTAATTTGGTTGGCGTTACAAAACACTCATCATTTACTGTGTTCTACTTCGCTATTTCTTAACGTTTCTTAAAGGTTGTATCAGCGATTTTGGGTGGAAACATAAATGATCACATTCATCTGATTTTTCCTCACGATCCGCTAGCTGCCCGCCCCATAAGCAGGCCGTTAAAAAACCGCGTCTCTGTAGGCAGCCTATGCTCCGAGATCGTACACAAAAACAAATGGTACTACCAACCACTCAAAACCAAAATAAACAGTATTCCAACCAATCACAATGATCTGCACAAACGCTAATACTCTTATCTCGCTGAAATCTTGACGAATTTACAAACGGTTTGGTTTCTTACAAACGTTATTAACGTGGTTATAATTCTGGATGCTTGAAAACTTTTTGAAAACATAACATAATTATTCATAAGTATGTTTGTTTGGGATTTCGCTTCAGAAGTGACGTCACCCAAAATCGCTGATACAACCTTTAAGGAGCATTTCTGTTTGGTTGCTTATACATATAGTACCCTCCAGAATTATTGGCACCCTCAATAAGAGCAAAGAATGCTGGATAACATTCGCTTTATTATAAGATGTTTTATATGCTCAGTAATATGAGAAAATTGTATAGTTTTATTGCCATACTGCTCAGAGGAGAAAAAAAAATCGATAACATAATTGAGTCTTCTCTTGTGATACTTGAAGATGTTGGAGAACACATAAAAGGTATCTGGAACCATTCCTCCATGCAAAATCTTTTTGATCCTTCAGAGTCCTTGGTCCTCAGAGTCCACCTCACAGGTTTTCAAAGGGGTTTAGGTCAAGGGACTGGGGTAGCCATTGCCAAAGCTTGATTCTGTGGTCAGTGAACCATTTTTCTGTGATTTGGAGATATGCTTTGGATCAATGTCCAGTTTTAGCCTCCTCGCAGAGGCAGCCAGATTTTGATCCAAAATCTCCTGGTATTTGAGTCCATGATGCCATGTATCCTAACAAGGGTCCCAGGGCCTTTGGAAGTAAAAGATCACAGATCCACCACCATACTTCACAGTGGGGGGGGTTTGGTTGTTTTCTGCATGACCATGCCTCTTTTTACATCAAACTGGTGTTTACGCCTCTGATGTTTGTTACCAAAAAGCTAAATTTTTGTCTCATTTGACCATAGAACCCATTTCCAATCAAAGTTCTAGCGACGGTTAGCAAACTCAAGGCATTTACATTTGATGACAGCAGAGACTTTCGTCTGGCAAGCCTTCCAAATAGCTTGTTGGCATGGAGGTTACATCCAGTTGTAGTTTTGAAGACTTAGTGACCCCAAGATGCAACCAACCTATGTGGTGACACACGTCATGCTCTTAGTCATCCATCAACTCGGGAAAGGTCAGAGAACACACAAATGACATGAGACAAAAGGTTGTTGACCTTCATAAATCAGGCAATGGCTATTTATAAAAGAGAAATAATTAAGAAATTTAAAGGAAGAGGCCTGGAAGAGGACAAAAGTGTATTTTTTCTCCACACAGTGAGGAGGATGGTTCGTGAGCCAGAAAATTCTCCAGGGATGACAGAATTTAAGAAGTTGGCTGAATTTTGGGGTCATTAAGTCTCCAAACTACAATTATATGCCACCTCTATGCCAAAAAGCTATTTGAAAAGCTTGGAGGAAGAGAATCGCTAAACCAAATGAAAACCCCTGGTGACAAAGTCATTCTTCCAGCATGACAATGATCTAGACTAGAGCCCCCCTTGAATCCATAAAAATAGGTTAACTGACCACAGAATGAAGCTTTTGCAATGGTCATCTCAGTCCCCTGACCTAAACCTGTGGGGCAAACTGAAGAGGAAAGTCCACAAGCATAGACTAAGGACAGATCTGGAGAGATTATGCATGTGGCTGCAACTTAATATAGGCTATAAAGCATGGATACATGAAGGAAGAGGTTTAATTGTTGTTCCACCAAATATTAGAATCGGCAAGATGCGTGATCTAAGTGACCTTGACCGTGGTATGATTGTTTGTGCCAAACGTAGTGATTCCAGCATCTCAGAAACAGCTCAGAAACATACTGAGTGTATGTGTATATATACTGTATGAACAATGAATACCTTGGAACACCCAGGGGTAAAAGCTCCAGGGACTGCAAAAAGCACTCCCTTCTTTCCCTTGAAGAGCTGATCCAGAGACACCTTCTTTCCTGGCTCCCCTTCCTGCAACTCCACAGCAGGGAGTCGTTCTCCAACCTGGTAGGGGATGGCGTAAAAAATTTATATTAAAACAAGGTTTCCTCACAATTTACTTGTTTAATAAACAGGGCACAAGGTAACTAATCACATAATGTACTAAATGTCTAGTCCTTCTGTCCAAGGCATATACATTCATGCAGTACATTCTACAGTCTAATTTAAAGCTAAGTTTGTACTAGAGCATCATTTACTAGGGATAAGTCACCTATTAGACTATTGCACTATGTACAGTATAGGACTATCCAGCGGCCTCATCTCCCAGCATTCCTTCTATCAAGAAGTAATGATAAGTAAATGGAACGGAGAAAGTGGAGGATACAAAAGGGTATATAGCTGGATAAGTAACTGCAGTGCAGAGGGTATGAAGGTCATGAAATGTCAGATTAAAGAATAATTGTGTGCCAGACACATATTGCACTGTTGTATAAGGATTCCTTTATACAGCTAGTAAATGATCACATATCAACTATCATCATGAATATTAATGCAAAATGTATATATAATGAAAAATTTAATGTAGAACTATAGTTCAACTATCCATCTGGAATAAACATGAAAATTAGCAAAATAAGACGTAACTAGGGTAAACTGGCCACAGCTCGGTCACATAGGCCTACACCAGTGGATAATGCCATGATAAGCACTGAAGTTGGCGTGTCTTACCCCACCTGTCAATTCCAAAACCGCACATTTACGTGTAACATCACACCAAAGTAAGAAAGCGCGAACTGGGGTGTGTGCCCATATTTTCTTGTGCTACTATTCAAATAGCAATTAAAGTACTCGCTTACTGAAACAATGTAGCGTACAGTTAAATTATTTAATTTGCATTTCACAGAGACAATGCTGTTTATATTAAAATGAAGAAACTGCATAGGCTATACTTGGAATACAAACTATGTGCTGGCTAAGAGGTGGCTAGCTAGTTGTTCATCGCAATGCAGTTAATAGCTTACAAACACTGGGAGTGATAAAAAGATATGTGCCAAACGATTTATATGGAACAGGAAAGTGAAAGAGGCTGCCACAAACTAGTAAAATATCAGCTTAGTAAGTTAACTCATTCTAAAGGATTTGATAATACGTGCCATTTTTCTGACGTAACGTTAAACAAATCTGCGTTGCACCCGGTTTAATACAGACAATGATTTGTTTTTTCAATATAAATAAGCTGTTCGAATGCCTGCTTCATAGTGCAATTATAGTAATTCGAACATTGAGGAAAGGTTAAACAAGCTAAAGACAAGTGTTTGCAGCCAAGGTCAAATGCACAACCACGTCGCTATTTTTAGATTATTTAAACATTTTGCGTGGTTGCGTTTCTCACCTTGATAGGAAGAGTGGTCGAGAGTGTCGTGTGTAGGGGTCTGGTGCCGTGAAGTGCTCGAAACCCTCTAACGATCGCTGAAGTGGAAATCATTGCTGCTGAACGCGAACAGGACGTGCGAGCCTGTTACAAAAGTTGGGTCAAGTCTCTTTCTGTAATATAACGTTACTGTCCCGCCCCGTCCGAGCATAAATATATAACGTTAGGCAAGACTACGCTGCGCGTCCACAGGCACAGTCTGGAGCTTTTTCAGAAAAGTATTGGCTACGTTTAGACATTACCAGCTTTCTGCAGGTAGGCCTAAATAATTGCAACCTTCCATGTAAATTATGTGTTGCATTGGCATTTTTGGAAGATAGAATACATAGCTAACAGTAATTCAGATAGCCTAATATATTTGGTTATTATAACACGTTGTTTTAAAGTAAAATTTATGTATGCTGCTCAGCACACACGTTGTCGAATTAATTACAGGTCATGAGTGTTTGCTATTAATTAGCTACTCACAATTAGCGTATACACTTATCTGTCAAGTGAACTGGTGAAACATTGAAAACAACTAGCACAACACTTACGGCAGTTTTTAAACAGAATATTTTATATACAAGTTCCGGAACTCTGCTAACCTAGCCATTATTGCGTGGGAAACAAATTCAGTTGCATACTTACGCATTTCCGGCAACACTTTTTAAAATGTATTTTCTGTGGCTCGAACCACAGAACTATATAAGAGCTGAGTGCACAATTCTGATGGTGAGTGTGCTCCTGAATTCCCTCAACAAAACCCCGGAAATAAGGGGTTCGTTCTGGTAATTTAAGTGCCCCCATTTGTGAGAAAAATCGCACACTCAAAAGCTTTTTGACGAAGTGGACTCAAATATGCGCCCCCAAAAGTGTGTAGGGGTCGTATTCGGATCAAGGGGCCAAGACTGGGCTTTCGTTTTGAAGCTCACTTCCTGGTTGGGCTGGTAGCGGCAATTGTGCCGTTGCTCACTAGCGCCACTGCGATTGGCTCCAGTATAGGTCTTTCACCATGTAAGTCAATGGCAGCAATGTGGTCAAAATACTCAGTCTATAATTTTTTTCCCCACAAAACTATTTTATTGCAATAGGTGCCTTTCCTTCATCTAATGCCTCTGCATGTGCTGATTTTTTTAAATATTGTATCGTTTGGACAGGGTATTCACATTTGTTCAGGACCAATCAGAGGGACAGGTTGAGTCCTCCGGTTCCACAGAGCAGGCGCAGTTTGTACAAACGGGCGGCGAAAAAGACTTCCGAACTTCAATTCAGTTTTTACGAGGCCGTGGAAAGGCAGTGGGTGACGTCACAGTGGCTTTGTTCGTGGGCGTGTTCGGCTAGCCGATTTACGTCATATCTCCGTCGGGCTACATCGGAAACTGTCCGAGATGGCAGAAAAGTCGGTGCTGCGTGAACTAAGGCGGAAATGACAACAGGAGGTTAAGCAGGCGCCTTAGCAGCATTGTAGCAGCTCTCGGGCGCCTTCAACAACATCGCTGCGCCTTCAAACAAACCAACAACAGCATTGGTTAGAGAGCGAGGAGAGAGAGGTGTTTCGTCATGACATGTATCTTCTCCCGACTTACAGGCAGAAACTAAAATCTGCTAAGCCTGTGGTCAAGACTGTGAGGAGATGGACCAACGAGGCAAAGCTGGAGTTACAGGCCTGCTTTGACTGCACTGATTGGAGTGTTTTTGAGGCTGCTGCTAAAGACCTGGACGATCTCACTGACACTGTGACATCTTACATCAGTTTTTGTGAGGACATGTGTGTGCCGACTAAAACCTTCTGCACATACAACAACAATAAACCCTGGTTTACTGCAAAACTCAGGCAGCTTCGTCAGACCAAGGAGGAAGCCTACAGAAGTGGGGACAGGATCCTGTACAACCAGGCCAGAAACACACTGACAAAGGAGATCAGAGTAGCTAAGGAGCTACACTGAAAAGCTGAAAAACAGGTTTTCAGCCAACGACCCTGCGTCAGTGTGGAGAAGCCTGCAGGACATTACCAACTACAGGAGACCATCCCCCCACACTGTGGAGAACCTTCAACTGGCTGACGACCTGAACGTGTATTACTGCAGGTTTGATGGGCCCACATTCACACCCCACACCCGCTCAGACATCAAGCAACCAACTGCACCCCCTGCCACCCCCTCACCCCTCCCCACTGACCCCCCACCTGCACTCAGGATCTGTGAAGCGGATGTGTGTCAGCTCTTTCGGGGACAGAAGACCAGGAAGGCACCAGGCCCAGATGGCGTGTCACCCTCCTGCCTGAAAGTCTGTGCGGACCAGCTGGCCCCCATCTTCACGCAGATCTTCAACAGATCACTGGAGCTGTGTGAAGTCCCCTCCTGCTTCAAAAACTCCACAATCATCCCGGTCCCCAAGAAACCCTCTATCATAGGATTAAATGACTACAGGCCCGTCGCCCTGACGTCTGTGGTCATGAAATCCTTCGAGAGACTAGTGTTGACCCACCTGAAGGACATCACAGGCCCCCTGCTGGACCCCCTGCAGTTTGCCTACCGGGCAAACAGGTCAGTGGATGATGCAGTCAACACGGGACTGCACTACATCCTGCAACACCTCGACTCCCCAGGGACATATGCGAGGATCCTGTTTGTGGACTTCAGCTCGGCGTTCAACACCATCATCCCAGAAATCCTCTGCTCCAAACTCACTCAGCTCACTGTACCAGCCCCCACCTGTCAGTGGATCACTGACTTCCTGACAGACCGGAGGCAGCAGGTGAGGCTGGGGAACATCATATCCAGCACCCGGACAATCAGCACTGGCGCCCCCCAGGGATGTGTGCTCTCCCCTCTGCTCTTCTCCCTCTACACCAATGACTGCACCTCAGGAGACCCGTCTGTTAAACTCCTGAAGTTTGCAGATGACACAACGGTCATCGGTCTCATCCGGGATGGTGACGAGTCTGCATACAGACAGGAGGTTGAACAGCTAGCCCTCTGGTGTGGTCAGAACAACCTGGAGCTGAACAAGCTCAAAACTGTGGAGATGACAGTGGACTTCAGGAGGAGCCCCCCAACACTGCCCCCCCTCACCATACTCAACAGCACTGTGACTGCTGTGGAAACCTTCAGGTTTCTGGGATCCACAATCTCCCAGGACCTAAAGTGGACGTCCAACATAGTCACACTCATCAAAAAGGCCCAGCAAAGGTTGTACTTCCTGCGCCAGCTCAGGAAGTTCAACCTGCCTCAGGAGCTGCTGATCCAGTTCTACTCTGCAATAATCCAGTCTGTTCTCTGCACATCCATCACTGTCTGGTTTGGATCGGCCACCAAACAGGACAGGAACAGACTACAACGGATAGTCAGGACTGCGGAAAAAATCATTGGTGCCAACCTGCCCTGTTCCAACTTCTCCCCTCTGGTAGGCGCTACAGAGCACTGTACGCCAAAACAACCAGACACAAGAACAGCTTCTTTCCGCAGGCCGTCACTCTGATGAACACTTAAATCACTCATACAGTGTCAGGAACAATCCCTGTGCAATAAACATGTAACATCAAAAATCCACTGTACCTATTTATTTTAAATTATAATTGTAGTTTAACTACAGGTTTTCTTTTATATATTTATATTTATATCTGTACATAGTAGTTAAATGTTTATGTTTCCTTTGTTTAGCTTTGTTGTCCTTGTTCTTAGCTGTATGTCTATTCTGGGCAAGTATATTGAGAGCAATGTAAAACCGGAGTCAAATTCCTTGTATGTGTTCACATACTTGGCCAATAAAGCTGATTCTGATTCTGATTCTGATTCTGACACACGCGGATCATTTCACAATATCGCCACCTATCTCGGCGTATTGATTCTACTCTTAAAAAAAAAAATCTAAATAAAATGTACCCCCCAATGTGTTCAAACACAGGTATAAAGGTTTTTTATTAAATCTTATAGTGTAATAGCAGTATTTTCCTTTTTCCCTTATCTGTTCTCTTTTCTAATTTCACAATTAATATTTATTCTGTTTTTTCTTATTAGGTCTAATTGGTCTGTTGTCCAAAAAAAAGTGTCCTCTCCAGAACATTTGGTGTGAGCATATAGAACATTAAGGTAGGACCACCAAATGATAACTCATTCATTTATTTCAAAGTATTTGGATCTCTTTTGATGGGCAAAAAACTGTTACATAATCAATATTTCTCTTCACCATCCTTGTTATCAGTAAGACACCTTGTCAAGATCTGAAGGTATGACCTGCTGTCCGCCACTGTGTTGAGAAGTGGAGTTTTCCCTATCTCCAGATGGGACAGTGTATAGCCAGAGGGGACCACATACAAACAACCCAATGCCATAATAACATGAAGGGTATTAACAATGAAACAATATTAAGCAACAAAACCTGGCTACAATGCTGTACATCCATCTTTCAAATTGTTGTAAGATTAATGATTGAGATTAAAGAGTTAACAGTGTTATTATGGCTATGGGTTGATTCAACGTGGGTGGTCTGGTCTCCAGAACAAAACAGATACATTATACCAGCAATTAAGCAAAGACAATATTTTCAGAATATTTATTTCACACAATATGGTGACATTCACAAAAGGTAAATAAACTGTAGAACTATTCCCCTCCACCACCATTCAAGCCACAATGACACCGGGTTCTTTCTGTCATTTTGTATGTTTATTGTAAAATCAGAAATATATGAACAATGCTTGGTGACAGGTAAAATGAAGATGACATGTTGATATTGGAATACATCTTATGCAAATACAATTCTATTTATCCATACATTACCATAACTGGCAAGGAATATGCCATCTTTCTTGACATTGTTCCCTCAAAACACATAACGACTCCTAGTATCCCGATGTCCCTATATGTACTATATGTTATTCATTCATACAAACTCAATTTATCTTGTTAAGACATTGGATGGCATTCAATTCAATAAGTTCTTTCTCAGGGTCCAAAGGGACCACCTGCTGTCATGTAATTTGAATAAATCATGAACACTGACATTATGAGTAGCTGAATCATGTATGCTATGTAATGTTTTAGTGTGAAAAGAAATCTCAACAGACTGGTCAAGTAAAGGATATTTACAGTGAACAGTGAATTTTTTTTTCTGTGTTTTGGCTCTGTACTCCAGAACTTTGGATGTGAAATGATACAATGAATTTGAGGCTAAAGTACAGACTGTAAGCTTTAATTTGAGGGCATTTTAAATTGAATTGAAATGGATGATATTTCATTGATATTGAATTGATATTGAATTTCATCCATATTGTAACTGAAGAAGGCTGTAGTACAGGCCTGGCATAGCATCACCAGTGAAGATACCCAGCATCTGATGATTTCTACAGCTCGCAGACTTCAGTCAGTCCTTGCACGCAAAGGATATGCAACCAAGTATTATTATTTCATAGCAACATAATTAATGATTAGGATTAATACACTTTTCCTTTATGTCACAAGGAATATCTTCAATGCATTAACTGTACAACTCTAAAGAAGTCCCATGAAAAGACATTTCTCATTTATATTGGTACAGATATTCTGCAATAAAATATACTTTAGAACCACCACTCAAAAGTCTATGAAGACATGCATGTAAGATATGATACTTAACATAGCTACATAGATTCTCACATTACAATGTATGGCTACGATGTTTTCTGGGTTTAGATTAACTAAAATGACATGTCTACCATGTTTGCTAGTCTAAACACAGATGACGGGTGTAGTTTAAGCCATTTCATAAATTGACAGACAAGAAACAACTGTATTGAGCAATAGAACATATACAGCCTAAGGTTTACAGGTATGTTACCATAACAGATGACAGCTTAGCTAAATAATTGAGTTATTCGATAATGAAACGGCACCCAGTGCTTTCATTCCAATGGCAATTATACATATTTATTCAAGAACTTTAATTGGAGTTTCACTGTGGAACAATTTGGGGTGCTTAGCCAAAGTCGCGTAGCAAAAGATAAATATTGACTACCCTAACAATACAAGTAATTAAATAATGTAAGTCAGTATTAAAACAACCTTCATTCGTTCTCCTCCATTTCTTCAAGATTTTGAAGTAAAAAAGGACATCACTGTCGCCTCCAAGTCCTCCGCAACCACAAACAACACGGCTAACTCCTCCATATTGTTTTTCTCCCTGCCGGTTTCAGAAACGTCCGAAACTGTCCCAGTTCGATCTTCTCAGGCATTTGTCATTTCCGCCTGAGGCAGGCAAGCCAACTGCTCACCGATGTCTACTCAAACACGCCCCATGTTTTTGTTTTTTGAAAGCGCTTATGGGATATGTTTCAATAACAAGACACGATTGCTGAAGCCGATGAGACCTTTGACTTAATTTCCCGAATAAACCATTGTCGAAAGGCCATGTGGTGTACATCTGCAACTTGTAAACATTCTTTCACCGGTACAGTGCTACAGAAAGGTAATTACTGTTTTTGTAGCAAGACAAAGTTAACTATGTAATGTCTACCAGCTAACTCCAACTTTTGAAAATAGCACTTCGTATGCTTCGCGTGTGATACCTAATTATATCCAAATATTTAACCAAGCTTGCATCGAACTCCAACTTTTGAAAATAGCACTTCGTATGCTTCGCGTGTGATACCTAATTATATCCAAATATTTAACCAAGCTTGCATCGATAAATGAACTAGTTAGCTGGCTTTGTAGAGAACACTAGCTAGACAGGCGCTGGTGAAAGGTAGTATCTGTCATATCAGGCGTTATTCCAGATGTCAAAATATTTCAGATTTATAAGTACATGTGGTCATATGTAAGTACATACTGGCTATAGAAAGTTTACACATCCTTTCATAAATATGCACATTGAAAATGGTGACGTTAAATCCCCCATGAAGTATAATTAGTGTTTGAAGTTGGCCATCTCATATCCTTGTATAACACATAGTACTACCACATTTTGACCATAAGATGGTGTCATTTCAACTATCTGTTATTCAGTATTGATTGAAATTCCAACCAGTACCACCAGGAGCACAAATTGAAAATGTAATTGACTTCAGCGTTCTATTGGTTGACAATGAATTGGATGCATTGCCAGTTCATTAAAAAATGGCAGGCTATAGTTGAAATGGCACAAATGTCGAAATGTTGAAATGGCACAAATGGTCAAAATGTGGTAGTACTATGTAATATGCAAAAATATGAGATGGCCAACTTCAAACACTAATTAAACTTAATGGGGGGATTTAACCATCACCATTTTCACTGTGCATATTTATAAATATATGAAGAAATAATAATCCAAGTCACAGCTTCTCATGTGTTGTCCCACATAGATAACTTGCATTCTATGCTGTCTATAAGGGTGGGATTGCAGTAGGGTTTGGGGGGTTCTTGGGTGTATTTTGACAATTTAGATAGATTCCTCATGTCTGAAACATTATCAGGGAAGATTTTGGTGCAAATCGGATATTGAGAACTATATTAAATCAATATTATATGATTCCTACAGCATGAAAAGTTTATATCTGGATGTAATCAATTAGCAACATTTCCCTTAAACCAAATAATTTTTCAACAAAATAAGGCAGGGTGCCCTCTGGTGCATTTCAATGGTAGTATATTTGCAGGGCGCCTTCTGGTGGATTTCAATGGTAGTCTGTTTGCAGGGCGCCCTCTGGTGGATTTCAATGGTAGTATATTTGCAGGGCGCCCTCTGGTGGATTTAAATGGTAGTATGTTTGCAGGGCGCCCTCTTGTGGATTTCAATGGTAGTATATTTGCAGGGCGCCCTCTGGTGGATTTCAATGGTAGTCTGTTTGCAGGGCGCCCTCTGGTGGATTTCAATGGTAGTTTATTTGCAGGGCGCCCTCTGGTGGATTCAATAGTAGAATATTTGCAGGGCGCCCTCTGGTGGATTTCAATGGTAGTTTATTTGCAAGTCGCCCTCTGGTGGATTTCAATGGTAGTATATTTACAGGGCGCCCTCTGGTGGATTTAAATGGTAGTATGTTTGCAGGGCGCCCTCTTGTGGATTTCAATGGTAGTATATTTGCAAGGCGCCCTCTGGTGGATTTCAATGGTAGTATGTTTTCAGGGCGCCCTATTATGGATTTCAAAGGTAGTATGTCTGCAGGGCGCCCTCTGGTGGATTTCAATGGTAATATATTTGCAGGGCGCCCTCTGGTGGATTTCAATGGTAGTCTGTTTGCAGGGCGCCCTCTGGTGGATTATAATGGTAGTATGTTTGCAGGGCGCCCTCTTGTGGATTTCAATGGTAGTACATTTGTGCCCTTTGGTGGATTTCAATGGTAGTATATTAGTATATTTGGAGGGCGCCTTCTGGTGGATTTCAATGGTAGTCTGTTTGCAGGGCGCCCTCTGGTGGATTTCAATGGTAATTTGTTTGCAGGGCGCCCTCTGGTGGATTCAATAGTAAAATATTTGCAGGGCGCCCTCTGGTGGATTTCAATGGTAGTTTATTTGCAAGTCGCCCTCTGGTGGATTTAAATGGTAGTTTATTTGCAAGTCGCCCTCTGGTGGATTTAAATGGTAGTATGTTTGCAGGGCGCCCTCTTGTGGATTTCCATGGTAGTATATTTGCAGGGCGCCCTCTGGTGGATTTCAATGGTAGTATGTTTTCAGGGCGCCCTATTGTGGATTTCAAGGGTAGTATGTCTGCAGGGCGCCCTCTGGTGGATTTCAATGGTAGTATATTTGCAAGTCGCCCTCTGGGGATTTCAATGGTAGTATGTTTGCAGGGCGCCCTCTGGTGGATTATAATGGTAGTATGTTTACAGGGCGCCCTCTTGTGGATTTCAATGGTAGTACATTTGCGCCCTTTGGTGGATTTCAATGGTAGTATATTAGTATATTTGGAGGGCGCCTTCTGGTGGATTTCAATGGTAGTCTGTTTGCAGGGCGCCCTCTGGTGGATTTCAATGGTAATTTGTTTGCAGGGCGCCCTCTGGTGGATTCAATAGTAAAATATTTGCAGGGCGCCCTCTGGTGGATTTCAATGGTAGTTTATTTGCAAGTCGCCCTCTGGTGGATTTAAATGGTAGTTTATTTGCAAGTCGCCCTCTGGTGGATTTAAATGGTAGTATGTTTGCAGGGCGCCCTCTTGTGGATTTCCATGGTAGTATATTTGCAGGGCGCCCTCTGGTGGATTTCAATGGTAGTATGTTTTCAGGGCGCCCTATTGTGGATTTCAAGGGTAGTATGTCTGCAGGGCGCCCTCTGGTGGATTTCAATGGTAGTATATTTGCAAGGCGCCCTCTGGGGATTTCAATGGTAGTATGTTTGCAATGGTAGTACATTTGCGCCCTTTGGTGGATTTCAATGGTAGTATATTAGTATATTTGGAGGGCGCCTTCTGGTGGATTTCAATGGTAGTCTGTTTGCAGGGCGCCCTCTGGTGGATTTCAATGGTAATTTGTTTGCAGGGCGCCCTCTGGTGGATTCAATAGTAAAATATTTGCAGGGCGCCCTCTGGTGGATTTCAATGGTAGTTTATTTGCAAGTCGCCCTCTGGTGGATTTAAATGGTAGTTTATTTGCAAGTCGCCCTCTGGTGGATTTAAATGGTAGTATGTTTGCAGGGCGCCCTCTTGTGGATTTCCATGGTAGTATATTTGCAGGGCGCCCTCTGGTGGATTTCAATGGTAGTATGTTTTCAGGGCGCCCTATTGTGGATTTCAAGGGTAGTATGTCTGCAGGGCGCCCTCTGGTGGATTTCAATGGTAGTATATTTGCAAGGCGCCCTCTGGGGATTTCAATGGTAGTATGTTTCCAGGGCGCCCTCTGGTGGATTATAATGGTAGTATGTTTACAGGGCGCCCTCTTGTGGATTTCAATGGTAGTACATTTGCGCCCTTTGGTGGATTTCAATGGTAGTATATTAGTATATTTGGAGGGCGCCTTCTGATGGATTTCAATGGTAGTCTGTTTGCAGGGCGCCCTCTGGTGGATTTCAATGGTAATTTGTTTGCAGGGCGCCCTCTGGTGGATTCAATAGTAAAATATTTGCAGGGCGCCCTCTGGTGGATTTCAATGGTAGTTTATTTGCAAGTCGCCCTCTGGTGGATTTAAATGGTAGTTTATTTGCAAGTCGCCCTCTGGTGGATTTAAATGGTAGTATGTTTGCAGGGCGCCCTCTTGTGGATTTCCATGGTAGTATATTTGCAGGGCGCCCTCTGGTGGATTTCAATGGTAGTATGTTTTCAGGGCGCCCTATTGTGGATTTCAAGGGTAGTATGTCTGCAGGGCGCCCTCTGGTGGATTTCAATGGTAGTATATTTGCAAGGCGCCCTCTGTGGATTTCAATGGTAGTATGTTTGCAGGGCGCCCTCTGGTGGATTATAATGGTAGTATGTTAGCAGGGCGCCCTCTTGTGGATTTCAATGGTAGTACATTTGCGCCCTTTGGTGGATTTCAATGGTAGTATATTAGTATATTTGCAGGGCGCCCTCTGGTGGATTTCAATGTTTTCATTTAGGCCTACATAATTTATGCTAACAGATATTGGTGATTTTAAACATGTTTCAACCTCTCTTTTTCATTCCAGCTTTTCTGCAGCCCCGCAAGCAATTGTGGCCCCGGTTTATCTGTGTGCAAACCCAGTGCGTACGTTCTGAAGTGTGCCGGTGTCCCAGGTGCGGTGGTATGTATATTTTATGTCTCAGACTCAGGTCCCAGGGCCTCGGTGTCACGACTTTGGGCTGGTTCATATCTCAACACTTGTGAATTGTAGCATCAGAATCCATGTCATGAACTAGGCCTGTTACAGGTCTCGAGACTTTACGGCAGATACAAGTCTTAAGGCCTCAGAGTGCGACCAGCAGCTGCAACAAGCCTTAAGACCGTCTGGAATCTGCCCTGGGTGGATCCATGTCCCAAAACCTCTGAAATCAGTGCCATCCTAAGAACTCTGTGTTGCTCATATGCTCGACCTAAGTCCCAAGACATTTGTCATTCAGCCCAGTGTGTGTACCAGTACCATGTCCTGAAATCCAATCCATAGGTACGCTGCCCAGCACCAAGGCATATGCATCAGAGAAGCACTGTGGGCGTCTAACAGATGAGCTGACCATGCGGAGGAGAAGCAGGAAGTCCCCAGACGGAGGAGCTGTGTAAGTATGAGTTTTGCTTTCTTTTTGTTTTTATGCACCACATTTGGTGTAGATTAGTGTATTACTACTTACAGTCTTACATACTTCTATGCAATCAAATCAATTTGTTTTAACTAAAACAAACGAATTTGATTATAGTTGTATGTGATACTGTCTGTAGTAATGCACTAATGGAGGGTGGGGTCTGGCTGAATTCTCAACTTTTTCACCTTACAGCCAAAAAGTTTGTGCTCCAAAAAAGTTGCATAACCCCCTGCGTTTTGCTCCCAACTTTCAGGGGGGGGCCACAACCGCCACTTCCCCTTCATTCACACCCCATTCATACAACTCCCCCACCCTTGGGGACCACCGCATCCATACCACTCCCCCACCCTTGGGGACCACCGCATCCATACAACTCCCCCACCCTTGGGGACCACCAACATTGCTCAGGTGTGGCACTCGGGGAATCGAACCAGCGACCTTTACCCACGTGAAGTGCGGTCCAACCTCCTACGCCACGGAGTCCTTCGCATTTGTGATTTGTTTTTCTACAAACTTAAATGGCACAATGGTACAATGGTACAACGGAAAAAAGTTGTGCAAACCTGAATGGGGATTGAACCCCAGACCTTGGCGTTGCTAAACCAGAACCATTCCTTTGAGCCACTGTAACTTGCATTTCTTTGTTGGGTTTTCCTGCAGTGAATTCATGAAGATGCAAAAAGAGAGGAGAAAGAACATTCAAAAAGCCTGTCCCTTCTGTTGTTTTTTATACCTTTATGTACCTATGTGCTTTTGCTGCCATTTCAATTGCCCTACGGGGACAATTAAAGTTTATTGAATTTAATTGAATTCTCACCACAATCTTGGACAGAAAATGAGACCACAGAAATGTAGGTGAAGAGTGAGGTTTGAACCCTGAAGTGCTGTGTCCACAGACAAAGACAATACCGTTGTGCCAAAGTATCCTTAGCTGTTTTGTGAGCTCTGAAGTGGAGTGAAGAAGCTGAGATCATAAAAATATGAGGAATAAAGATAAAAAATGAGGTTTGAACCCTCAAGCTCACCTTCCAGAGTCCAAGACTCTACCGTTACGCCACAGTGGCCTTGATGTGTTTGAGGGTGATCACTCTATTGGGGCATATTTGACCAAAGGGAAGATTTGACTAAAGAGATGATTGCCCTCTACTGGCCCACCAACATCACTTCCAGCAACAACTTAGGTCTCCCATCCAAGTACTAACCAAGCCCACACCTGCTTAGCTTTTGCCATTCAGCAGGAGCAGATCGCATGGTGGTATGGCTGCTGATAAAATGCCACTTCATTTTATAACACACAAACTGCACTGTGGGTAATCTGAAATATTTAATGAGAATGTGTATGCATGTTAGCTAACCATATGAACATAATGAACACAAAGTAGACAAGGAGGCAAATTATAAACCAACAGCATAACATATGTAAGCTACTTTGTGAAAACCTTTGTTTCATTTAATGGGGGACTTTGAAGGATACATTTTCAGGGCTGCCAGATTTCAGAAAAAAATTATTTAATAATTGCCCCAAACGGGGGATTTCCCCCCCCCAACAAGGTTGGAAAACAAACGAAAACGAGCTGCATTCGGATGCAGTAACCGACAGCAAACCTTTCTGTGTTCGCGCTTCCAATTAACAATGCACAAAGTAACCTATGTATGAAATTTCCTATAGCATAGTAATCACAATTTCAATCACAATTTTTCTTTAGGCAACGTGTGCATTACACACACATTTGAGTATTTTTGTTGCATTCCTTGTTATATAAATCTAAAATAGAAACTTTCCATAATTTGTGGATACTAATCCCTTTGTTGAATATTGGTAACAATCGCATTCGTTTAGGCTATCGGCTATCATCTTTTCCTGTTGTGGTGAAGAAATAGCATGAGCTGTCCAGATTATTGAAATAATTTGATTCAAAACTAGTGTTTCGCTCAACTCCGCTCACACGCTCTGGTGGCTATGCAAATAAAGTTTGAACATAATATTTTTTAAATTCAAAATCACTCTTTAATGAATGCGGAGGAGACCATTCATCACTAATTTACAACCTCCCTTAATTACATTATAGGCATTTAGCAGATGCTCTTATCCAGAGCGACTTACACAACTTTTTTTTATTTTATTTTTTTACATATTATCCATTCAGACAGCTGGATACATACTGAAGCGATTCAGGTTAAATACCTTGCTCAAGGGTACAACGGCAGTGTCCAACCGGGGAATCGAACCTGCAACCTTTCGGTTACAAGGCCAGTTCCTTAACCATTATACTACACTGCCGCCCTGCATATCTGTCTGCAAGGTGCAGGTATTAAGAATACACTCTCCATGCTGTATGGTTGGTGTCTGCACTCATCCCCGTTCCCCAGTAGAGGTGCGCAACTTTCCCCCTTTAATTTAATGGAATGGTTTATAATAGCATAGTTTATAATAGTATTTGGAATGGTTTATAATAGTATAGTTTATAATAGTATTTGGAATGAAAGTGTGGTGTTGCTGATTTGCCCACAGCTTACTGTGAACTACAGTCAACGTTCATTGCTAGGGATAGCTGCTACATTATGCAAAGGATGTGCTTTGCCTTGTCTGTTCTGTAATGATGATGATGTCTCTGTACGCACTTACTGTACGTCGCTTTGGATAAAAGCGTCTGCTAAATAAATGTAATGAATGAAATAATTACCCAGATAGCAAGCGAACGTTGAATCGACGTGGATTCAACATCAATTTGCTCATCTAAATCACGTTGAAAGCTAATGGAGTGAGTCGGTGATGGCAACAAACATTAAAACTTTTAAATATCATGTAAATATTTAACCTTGATTATTCAATATTTGTCGGTATTCTGACAACGTGATCTCGATGAGCAAATTGATGTTGAATCAACGTCGGAATTCCACATTGAATCTACGTCGATTCAACGTTCGCTTGCTATCTGGGAGGTGTTCACCAATACACTTTCTGCACTGTAACATCTCTATCTGTCACCTTCTATGCTTCCCCCTGACTGAATAAACATGAATAAAAAATTAACAAGGAGAATGGACAGCCCACTCTCCTATTCAAAAGTAATCACAATTTCAATTTCCAACATTGTTCACTGCAATCTTTGCTTTCAAACATTCAAACCATACATTCAAAGTCATATGGACAACACAGTTTTGCGCTAAAAGTTTATTAACGTTAACACACACAGCACGATAGCCTACCGAACTGCTTGCTAAGCTGCTAAATTAGCTGATAGCAACATACGATCGACTAGGAATCAACTGCTTAAATATCAGGAATATTAACTGACATATAGTATATAGTTCTGTGGATATGACTCACTCTTGTACCATAGTCAGAATCTCTGCCATAGTTATGCGAATAAACGCTCTATGTATATTACGTTTTTACTTCCGGGTTACTTGCTGAAATTGTTGGATGAGTGCACAATTCTGCAGGTGAGTGTGCTCCTGAATTCCCTCAACAACACCCCGGAAATAAGGGGTTCGTTTTGGTAATTTATTTAACCAAGCTTGCATCGATAAATGGAACTAGTTAGCTGGCTTTGTAGAGAACACTAGCTAGACAGGGACCATTGAATGAACAAGCCAGCTAATGTTAGCAAGATCGTTTAAGCAGGCATGCAACTTGACGCGCCCCGCCCCGCTCATGTGTTAGCTAATGTTTTTATGGCTTGTCACGTTGGTAAATATAGCGAAAGTCTTTTTATATGGTTACCATTTACAAAGTAACATTATACTCCATTATACATGTATCTTGTTGCTAGTTATCTGTCAAATTATTTAAACCTAGAAAAAAAAATCTGATTATTTTGAGTACGTTCACTAGTAAAATGCAACACTGCGTAACTTCCAATTTAAACACTCATAATTTACAATTACAGTAACAATGGTATGGATGTTGAGTTTTTTCCACACCTATGAATACATTTACCTTGACTCGACTGCATGGACTTCTTGTCTGGAGCAAGATGCTTTATTCATTCTTTCTCATAAGCCACTATCAGTCTAGCTCACTAAATATGATGATAGATATGTTTGCTTTTCATGACTGTCCCTCAGATTTATATAACTAGGTTAGTAATCAAGTTTACGATGATCCACTTTAGTTAACAGCAGCAATAGCTAGCTTTCTGCCTTGGCTGTTTTCTTTTTGTATTTTTCTGTCATATCAGGTGTTATTCCAGATGTCAAAATATTTCAGATTTATAAGTACATGTGGTCATATGTAAGTACATACTGGCTATAGAAAGTTTGCACATCCTTTCATAAATATGCACAGTGAAAATGGTGACGTTAAATCCCCCCATGAAGTTTAATTAGAGTTTGAAGTCGGCCATCTCATATCCTTGTATATAACAGTACTACCACATTTTGACCACAAGATGGTGCCATTTTAACAGATAGTTGAAATGGCACCATCTTGTGGTCAAAATGTGGTAGTACTATATGTGATATACATCTCATATCCTTGTCTTTCACATAGTACTACCACATTTTGACCACAAGATGGTGCCATTTCAACTATCTGTTAAAATGGCACCATCTTGTGGTCAAAATGTGGTAGTACTGTTATATACAAGGATATGAGATGGCCAACTTCAAACTCTAATTAAACTTCATAGGGGGATTTAACCATCACCATTTTCACTGTGCATATTTATAAATATATGAAGAAATAATAATCCAAGTCACAGCTTCTCATGTGTTTTCCCGCATAATTTATGCTAACAGATATTGGTGATTTTAAACATGTTTCAACCTCTCTTTTTCACTCCAGCTTTTCTGCAGCCCCGCAAGCAATTGTGGCCCCGGTTTATCCGTGTGCAAACCCAGTGCGTACGTTCTGAAGTGTGCCGGCGTCCCAGGTGCGGTGGTATGTATATTTTATGTCTCAGACTCAGGTCCCAGGGCCTCGTTGTCACGACTTTGGCCTGGTTCATATCTCAACACTTGTGAATTGTAGTATCAGAATCCATGTCAAGAACTAGGCCCGTTACAGGTCTCGAGAATTTACGGCAGATACAAGTCTTAAGGCCTCAGAGTGCGACCAGCAGCTGCAACAAGCCTTAAGACCGTCTGGAATCTGCCCTGGGTGGATCCATGACCCAAAACCTCTGAAATCAGTGCCGTCCTAAGAACTCTGTGTTGCTCATATGCTCGACCTAAGTCCCAAGACATTTGTCATTCAGCCCAGTGTGTGTACCAGTACCATGTCCTGAAATCCAATCCATAGGTACGCTACCCAGCACCAAGGCATATGCATCAGGGAAGCACTGTGGGCGTCTAACAGATGAGCTGACCATGCGGAGGAGAAGCAGGAAGTCCCCAGACGGAGGAGCTGTGTAAGTATGAGTTTTGCTTTCTTTTTGTTTTTATGCACCACATTTGGTGTAGATTAGTGTATTACTACTTACAGTCTTACATACTTCTATGCAATCAAATCAATTTGTTTTAACTAAAACAAACGAATTTGATTATAGTTGTATGTGATACTGTCTGTAGTAATGCACTAATGGAGGGTGGGGTCTGGCTGAATTCTCAACTTTTTCACCTTACAGCCAAAAAGTTTGTGCTCCAAAAAAGTTGCATAACCCCTGCGTTTTGCTCCCAACTTTCAGGGGGGGGGGCCACAACCGCCACTTCCCCTTCATTCACACCCCATTCATACAACTCCCCCACCCTTGGGGACCACCGCATCCATACCACTCCCCCACCCTTGGGGACCACCGCATCCATACAACTCCCCCACCCTTGGGGACCACCAACATTGCTCAGGTGTGGCACTCGGGGAATCGAACCAGCGACCTTTACCCACGTGAAGTGCGGTCCAACCTCCTACGCCACGGAGTCCTTCGCATTTGTGATTTGTTTTTCTACAAACTTAAATGGCACAATGGTACAATGGTACAACGGAAAAAAGTTGTGCAAACCTGAATGGGGATTGAACCCCAGACCTTGGCGTTGCTAAACCAGAACCATTCCTTTGAGCCACTGTAACTTGCATTTCTTTGTTGGGTTTTCCTGCAGTGAATTCATGAAGATGCAAAAAGAGAGGAGAAAGAACATTCAAAAAGCCTGTCCCTTCTGTTGTTTTTTATACCTTTATGTACCTATGTGCTTTTGCTGCCATTTCAATTGCCCTACGGGGACAATTAAAGTTTATTGAATTTAATTGAATTCTCACCACAATCTTGGACAGAAAATGAGACCACAGAAATGTAGGTGAAGAGTGAGGTTTGAACCCTGAAGTGCTGTGTCCACAGACAAAGACAATACCGTTGTGCCAAAGTATCCTTAGCTGTTTTGTGAGCTCTGAAGTGGAGTGAAGAAGCTGAGATCATAAAAATATGAGGAATAAAGATAAAAAATGAGGTTAGAACCCTCAAGCTCACCTTCCAGAGTCCAAGACTCTACCGTTACGCCACAGTGGCCTTGATGTGTTTGAGGGTGATCACTCTATTGGGGCATATTTGACCAAAGGGAAGATTTGACTAAAGAGATGATTGCCCTCTACTGGCCCACCAACATCACTTCCAGCAACAACTTAAGTCTCCCATCCAAGTACTAACCAAGCCCACACCTGCTTAGCTTTTGCCATTCAGCAGGAGCAGATCGCATGGTGGTATGGCTGCTGATAAAATGCCACTTCATTTTATAACACACAAACTGCACTGTGGGTAATCTGAAATATTTAATGAGAATGTGTATGCATGTTAGCTAACCATATGAACATAATGAACACAAAGTAGACAAGGAGGCAAATTATAAACCAACAGCATAACATATGTAAGCTACTTTGTGAAAACCTTTGTTTCATTTAATGGGGGACTTTGAAGGATACATTTTCAGGGCTGCCAGATTTCAGAAAAAAATTATTTAATAATTGCCCCAAACGGGGGATTTCCCCCCCCCAACAAGGTTGGAAAACAAACGAAAACGAGCTGCATTCGGATGCAGTAACCGACAGCAAACCTTTCTGTGTTCGCGCTTCCAATTAACAATGCACAAAGTAACCTATGTATGAAATTTCCTATAGCATAGTAATCACAATTTCAATCACAATTTTTCTTTAGGCAACGTGTGCATTACACACACATTTGAGTATTTTTGTTGCATTCCTTGTTATATAAATCTAAAATAGAAACTTTCCATAATTTGTGGATACTAATCCCTTTGTTGAATATTGGTAACAATCGCATTCGTTTAGGCTATCGGCTATCATCTTTTCCTGTTGTGGTGAAGAAATAGCATGAGCTGTCCAGATTATTGAAATAATTTGATTCAAAACTAGTGTTTCGCTCAACTCCGCTCACACGCTCTGGTGGCTATGCAAATAAAGTTTGAACATAATATTTTTTAAATTCAAAATCACTCTTTAATGAATGCGGAGGAGACCATTCATCACTAATTTACAACCTCCCTTAATTACATTATAGGCATTTAGCAGATGCTCTTATCCAGAGCGACTTACACAACTTTTTAGAATTTTTTTTTATTTTATTTTTTTACATATTATCCATTCAGACAGCTGGATACATACTGAAGCGATTCAGGTTAAATACCTTGCTCAAGGGTACAACGGCAGTGTCCAACCGGGGAATCGAACCTGCAACCTTTCGGTTACAAGGCCAGTTCCTTAACCATTATACTACACTGCCGCCCTGCATATCTGTCTGCAAGGTGCAGGTATTAAGAATACACTCTCCATGCTGTATGGTTGGTGTCTGCACTCATCCCCGTTCCCCAGTAGAGGTGCGCAACTTTCTCCCTTTAATTACCCAGATAGCAAGCGAACGTTGAATCGACGTGGATTCAACATCAATTTGCTCATCGAAATCACGTTGAAAGCTAATGGAGTGAGTCGGTGATGGCAACAAACATTAAAACTTTTAAATATCATGTAAATATTTAACCTTGATTATTCAATATTTGTCGGTATTCTGACAACGTGATCTCGATGAGCAAATTGATGTTGAATCAACGTCGGAATTCCACATTGAATCTACGTCGATTCAACGTTCGCTTGCTATCTGGGAGGTGTTCACCAATACACTTTCTGCACTGTAACATCTCTATCTGTCACCTTCTATGCTTCCCCCTGACTGAATAAACATGAATAAAAAATTAACAAGGAGAATGGACAGCCCACTCTCCTATTCAAAAGTAATCACAATTTCAATTTCCAACATTGTTCACTGCAATCTTTGCTTTCAAACATTCAAACCATACATTCAAAGTCATATGGACAACACAGTTTTGCGCTAAAAGTTTATTAACGTTAACACACACAGCACGATAGCCTACCGAACTGCTTGCTAAGCTGCTAAATTAGCTGATAGCAACATACGATCGAATAGGAATCAACTGCTTAAATATCAGGAATATTAACTGACATATAGTATATAGTTCTGTGGATATGACTCACTCTTGTACCATAGTCAGAATCTCTGCCATAGTTATGCGAATAAACGCTCTATGTATATTACGTTTTTACTTCCGGGTTACTTGCTGAAATTGTTGGATGAGTGCACAATTCTGCAGGTGAGTGTGCTCCTGAATTCCCTCAACAACACCCCGGAAATAAGGGGTTCGTTTTGGTAATTTATTTAACCAAGCTTGCATCGATAAATGGAACTAGTTAGCTGGCTTTGTAGAGAACACTAGCTAGACAGGGACCATTGAATGAACAAGCCAGCTAATGTTAGCAAGATCGTTTAAGCAGGCATGCAACTTGACGCGCCCCGCCCCGCTCATGTGTTAGCTAATGTTTTTATGGCTTGTCACGTTGGTAAATATAGCGAAAGTCTTTTTATATGGTTACCATTTACAAAGTAACATTATACTCCATTATACATGTATCTTGTTGCTAGTTATCTGTCAAATTATTTAAACCTAGAAAAAAAAATCTGATTATTTTGAGTAAGTTCACTAGTAAAATGCAACACTGCGTAACTTCCAATTTAAACACTCATAATTTACAATTACAGTAACAATGGTATGGATGTTGAGTTTTTTCCACACCTATGAATACATTTACCTTGACTCGACTGCATGGACTTCTTGTCTGGAGCAAGATGCTTTATTCATTCTTTCTCATAAGCCACTATCAGTCTAGCTCACTAAATATGATGATAGATATGTTTGCTTTTCATGACTGTCCCTCAGATTTATATAACTAGGTTAGTAATCAAGTTTACGATGATCCACTTTAGTTAACAGCAGCAATAGCTAGCTTTCTGCCTTGGCTGTTTTCTTTTTGTATTTTTCTGTCATATCAGGTGTTATTCCAGATGTCAAAATATTTCAGATTTATAAGTACATGTGGTCATATGTAAGTACATACTGGCTATAGAAAGTTTGCACATCCTTTCATAAATATGCACAGTGAAAATGGTGACGTTAAATCCCCCCATGAAGTTTAATTAGAGTTTGAAGTCGGCCATCTCATATCCTTGTATATAACAGTACTACCACATTTTGACCACAAGATGGTGCCATTTTAACAGATAGTTGAAATGGCACCATCTTGTGGTCAAAATGTGGTAGTACTATATGTGATATACATCTCATATCCTTGTCTTTCACATAGTACTACCACATTTTGACCACAAGATGGTGCCATTTCAACTATCTGTTAAAATGGCACCATCTTGTGGTCAAAATGTGGTAGTACTGTTATATACAAGGATATGAGATGGCCAACTTCAAACTCTAATTAAACTTCATAGGGGGATTTAACCATCACCATTTTCACTGTGCATATTTATAAATATATGAAGAAATAATAATCCAAGTCACAGCTTCTCATGTGTTTTCCCGCATAATTTATGCTAACAGATATTGGTGATTTTAAACATGTTTCAACCTCTCTTTTTCACTCCAGCTTTTCTGCAGCCCCGCAAGCAATTGTGGCCCCGGTTTATCCGTGTGCAAACCCAGTGCGTACGTTCTGAAGTGTGCCGGCGTCCCAGGTGCGGTGGTATGTATATTTTATGTCTCAGACTCAGGTCCCAGGGCCTCGTTGTCACGACTTTGGCCTGGTTCATATCTCAACACTTGTGAATTGTAGTATCAGAATCCATGTCAAGAACTAGGCCCGTTACAGGTCTCGAGAATTTACGGCAGATACAAGTCTTAAGGCCTCAGAGTGCGACCAGCAGCTGCAACAAGCCTTAAGACCGTCTGGAATCTGCCCTGGGTGGATCCATGACCCAAAACCTCTGAAATCAGTGCCGTCCTAAGAACTCTGTGTTGCTCATATGCTCGACCTAAGTCCCAAGACATTTGTCATTCAGCCCAGTGTGTGTACCAGTACCATGTCCTGAAATCCAATCCATAGGTACGCTACCCAGCACCAAGGCATATGCATCAGGGAAGCACTGTGGGCGTCTAACAGATGAGCTGACCATGCGGAGGAGAAGCAGGAAGTCCCCAGACGGAGGAGCTGTGTAAGTATGAGTTTTGCTTTCTTTTTGTTTTTATGCACCACATTTGGTGTAGATTAGTGTATTACTACTTACAGTCTTACATACTTCTATGCAATCAAATCAATTTGTTTTAACTAAAACAAACGAATTTGATTATAGTTGTATGTGATACTGTCTGTAGTAATGCACTAATGGAGGGTGGGGTCTGGCTGAATTCTCAACTTTTTCACCTTACAGCCAAAAAGTTTGTGCTCCAAAAAAGTTGCATAACCCCTGCGTTTTGCTCCCAACTTTCAGGGGGGGGGGGCCACAACCGCCACTTCCCCTTCATTCACACCCCATTCATACAACTCCCCCACCCTTGGGGACCACCGCATCCATACCACTCCCCCACCCTTGGGGACCACCAACATTGCTCAGGTGTGGCACTCGGGGAATCGAACCAGCGACCTTTACCCACGTGAAGTGCGGTCCAACCTCCTACGCCACGGAGTCCTTCGTATTTGTGATTTGTTTTTCTACAAACTTAAATGGCACAATGGTACAATGGTACAACGGAAAAAAGTTGTGCAAACCTGAATGGGGATTGAACCCCAGACCTTGGCGTTGCTAAACCAGAACCATTCCTTTGAGCCACTGTAACTTGCATTTCTTTGTTGGGTTTTCCTGCAGTGAATTCATGAAGATGCAAAAAGAGAGGAGAAAGAACATTCAAAAAGCCTGTCCCTTCTGTTGTTTTTTATACCTTTATGTACCTATGTGCTTTTGCTGCCATTTCAATTGCCCTACGGGGACAATTAAAGTTTATTGAATTTAATTGAATTCTCACCACAATCTTGGACAGAAAATGAGACCACAGAAATGTAGGTGAAGAGTGAGGTTTGAACCCTGAAGTGCTGTGTCCACAGACAAAGACAATACCGTTGTGCCAAAGTATCCTTAGCTGTTTTGTGAGCTCTGAAGTGGAGTGAAGAAGCTGAGATCATAAAAATATGAGGAATAAAGATAAAAAATGAGGTTTGAACCCTCAAGCTCACCTTCCAGAGTCCAAGACTCTACCGTTACGCCACAGTGGCCTTGATGTGTTTGAGGGTGATCACTCTATTGGGGCATATTTGACCAAAGGGAAGATTTGACTAAAGAGATGATTGCCCTCTACAGGCCCACCAACATCACTTCCAGCAACAACTTAGGTCTCCCATCCAAGTACTAACCAAGCCCACACCTGCTTATCTTTTGCCATTCAGCAGGAGCAGATCGCATGGTGGTATGGCTGCTGATAAAATGCCACTTCATTTTATAACACACAAACTGCACTGTGGGTAATCTGAAATATTTAATGAGAATGTGTATGCATGTTAGCTAACCATATGAACATAATGAACACAAAGTAGACAAGGAGGCAAATTATAAACCAACAGCATAACATATGTAAGCTACTTTGTGAAAACCTTTGTTTCATTTAATGGGGGACTTTGAAGGATACATTTTCAGGGCTGCCAGATTTCAGAAAAAAATTATTTAATAATTGCCCCAAACGGGGGATTTCCCCCCCCCAACAAGGTTGGAAAACAAACGAAAACGAGCTGCATTCGGATGCAGTAACCGACAGCAAACCTTTCTGTGTTCGCGCTTCCAATTAACAATGCACAAAGTAACCTATGTATGAAATTTCCTATAGCATAGTAATCACAATTTCAATCACAATTTTTCTTTAGGCAACGTGTGCATTACACACACATTTGAGTATTTTTGTTGCATTCCTTGTTATATAAATCTAAAATAGAAACTTTCCATAATTTGTGGATACTAATCCCTTTGTTGAATATTGGTAACAATCGCATTCGTTTAGGCTATCGGCTATCATCTTTTCCTGTTGTGGTGAAGAAATAGCATGAGCTGTCCAGATTATTGAAATAATTTGATTCAAAACTAGTGTTTCGCTCAACTCCGCTCACACGCTCTGGTGGCTATGCAAATAAAGTTTGAACATAATATTTTTTAAATTCAAAATCACTCTTTAATGAATGCGGAGGAGACCATTCATCACTAATTTACAACCTCCCTTAATTACATTATAGGCATTTAGCAGATGCTCTTATCCAGAGCGACTTACACAACTTTTTAGAATTTTTTTTAATTTTATTTTTTTACATATTATCCATTCAGACAGCTGGATACATACTGAAGCGATTCAGGTTAAATACCTTGCTCAAGGGTACAACGGCAGTGTCCAACCGGGGAATCGAACCTGCAACCTTTCGGTTACAAGGCCAGTTCCTTAACCATTATACTACACTGCCGCCCTGCATATCTGTCTGCAAGGTGCAGGTATTAAGAATACACTCTCCATGCTGTATGGTTGGTGTCTGCACTCATCCCCGTTCCCCAGTAGAGGTGCGCAACTTTCTCCCTTTAATTACCCAGATAGCAAGCGAACGTTGAATCGACGTGGATTCAACATCAATTTGCTCATCTAAATCACGTTGAAAGCTAATGGAGTGAGTCGGTGATGGCAACAAACATTAAAACTTTTAAATATCATGTAAATATTTAACCTTGATTATTCAATATTTGTCGGTATTCTGACAACGTGATCTCGATGAGCAAATTGATGTTGAATCAACGTCGGAATTCCACATTGAATCTACGTCGATTCAACGTTCGCTTGCTATCTGGGAGGTGTTCACCAATACACTTTCTGCACTGTAACATCTATATCTGTCACCTTCTATGCTTCCCCCTGACTGAATAAACATGAATAAAAAATTAACAAGGAGAATGGACAGCCCACTCTCCTATTCAAAAGTAATCACAATTTCAATTTCCAACATTGTTCACTGCAATCTTTGCTTTCAAACATTCAAACCATACATTCAGTCATATGGACAACACAGTTTTGCGCTAAAAGTTTATTAACGTTAACACACACAGCACGATAGCCTACCGAACTGCTTAGCTGCTAAATTAGCTGATAGCAACATACGATCGAATAGGAATCAACTGCTTAAATATCAGGAATATTAACTGACATATAGTATATAGTTCTGTGGATATGACTCACTCTTGTACCATAGTCAGAATCTCTGCCATAGTTATGCGAATAAACGCTCTATGTATATTACGTTTTTACTTCCGGGTTACTTGCTGAAATTGTTGGATGAGTGCACAATTCTGCAGGTGAGTGTGCTCCTGAATTCCCTCAACAACACCCCGGAAATAAGGGGTTCGTTTTGGTAATTTATTTAACCAAGCTTGCATCGATAAATGGAACTAGTTAGCTGGCTTTGTAGAGAACACTAGCTAGACAGGGACCATTGAATGAACAAGCCAGCTAATGTTAGCAAGATCGTTTAAGCAGGCATGCAACTTGACGCGCCCCGCCCCGCTCATGTGTTAGCTAATGTTTTTATGGCTTGTCACGTTGGTAAATATAGCGAAAGTCTTTTTATATGGTTACCATTTACAAAGTAACATTATACTCCATTATACATGTATCTTGTTGCTAGTTATCTGTCAAATTATTTAAACCTAGAAAAAAAAATCTGATTATTTTGAGTAAGTTCACTAGTAAAATGCAACACTGCGTAACTTCCAATTTAAACACTCATAATTTACAATTACAGTAACAATGGTATGGATGTTGAGTTTTTTCCACACCTATGAATACATTTACCTTGACTCGACTGCATGGACTTCTTGTCTGGAGCAAGATGCTTTATTCATTCTTTCTCATAAGCCACTATCAGTCTAGCTCACTAAATATGATGATAGATATGTTTGCTTTTCATGACTGTCCCTCAGATTTATATAACTAGGTTAGTAATCAAGTTTACGATGATCCACTTTAGTTAACAGCAGCAATAGCTAGCTTTCTGCCTTGGCTGTTTTCTTTTTGTATTTTTCTGTCATATCAGGTGTTATTCCAGATGTCAAAATATTTCAGATTTATAAGTACATGTGGTCATATGTAAGTACATACTGGCTATAGAAAGTTTGCACATCCTTTCATAAATATGCACAGTGAAAATGGTGACGTTAAATCCCCCCATGAAGTTTAATTAGAGTTTGAAGTCGGCCATCTCATATCCTTGTATATAACAGTACTACCACATTTTGACCACAAGATGGTGCCATTTTAACAGATAGTTGAAATGGCACCATCTTGTGGTCAAAATGTGGTAGTACTATATGTGATATACATCTCATATCCTTGTCTTTCACATAGTACTACCACATTTTGACCACAAGATGGTGCCATTTCAACTATCTGTTAAAATGGCACCATCTTGTGGTCAAAATGTGGTAGTACTGTTATATACAAGGATATGAGATGGCCAACTTCAAACTCTAATTAAACTTCATAGGGGGATTTAACCATCACCATTTTCACTGTGCATATTTATAAATATATGAAGAAATAATAATCCAAGTCACAGCTTCTCATGTGTTTTCCCGCATAATTTATGCTAACAGATATTGGTGATTTTAAACATGTTTCAACCTCTCTTTTTCACTCCAGCTTTTCTGCAGCCCCGCAAGCAATTGTGGCCCCGGTTTATCCGTGTGCAAACCCAGTGCGTACGTTCTGAAGTGTGCCGGCGTCCCAGGTGCGGTGGTATGTATATTTTATGTCTCAGACTCAGGTCCCAGGGCCTCGTTGTCACGACTTTGGCCTGGTTCATATCTCAACACTTGTGAATTGTAGTATCAGAATCCATGTCAAGAACTAGGCCCGTTACAGGTCTCGAGAATTTACGGCAGATACAAGTCTTAAGGCCTCAGAGTGCGACCAGCAGCTGCAACAAGCCTTAAGACCGTCTGGAATCTGCCCTGGGTGGATCCATGACCCAAAACCTCTGAAATCAGTGCCGTCCTAAGAACTCTGTGTTGCTCATATGCTCGACCTAAGTCCCAAGACATTTGTCATTCAGCCCAGTGTGTGTACCAGTACCATGTCCTGAAATCCAATCCATAGGTACGCTACCCAGCACCAAGGCATATGCATCAGGGAAGCACTGTGGGCGTCTAACAGATGAGCTGACCATGCGGAGGAGAAGCAGGAAGTCCCCAGACGGAGGAGCTGTGTAAGTATGAGTTTTGCTTTCTTTTTGTTTTTATGCACCACATTTGGTGTAGATTAGTGTATTACTACTTACAGTCTTACATACTTCTATGCAATCAAATCAATTTGTTTTAACTAAAACAAACGAATTTGATTATAGTTGTATGTGATACTGTCTGTAGTAATGCACTAATGGAGGGTGGGGTCTGGCTGAATTCTCAACTTTTTCACCTTACAGCCAAAAAGTTTGTGCTCCAAAAAAGTTGCATAACCCCTGCGTTTTGCTCCCAACTTTCAGGGGGGGGGGGGCCACAACCGCCACTTCCCCTTCATTCACACCCCATTCATACAACTCCCCCACCCTTGGGGACCACCGCATCCATACCACTCCCCCACCCTTGGGGACCACCAACATTGCTCAGGTGTGGCACTCGGGGAATCGAACCAGCGACCTTTACCCACGTGAAGTGCGGTCCAACCTCCTACGCCACGGAGTCCTTCGTATTTGTGATTTGTTTTTCTACAAACTTAAATGGCACAATGGTACAATGGTACAACGGAAAAAAGTTGTGCAAACCTGAATGGGGATTGAACCCCAGACCTTGGCGTTGCTAAACCAGAACCATTCCTTTGAGCCACTGTAACTTGCATTTCTTTGTTGGGTTTTCCTGCAGTGAATTCATGAAGATGCAAAAAGAGAGGAGAAAGAACATTCAAAAAGCCTGTCCCTTCTGTTGTTTTTTATACCTTTATGTACCTATGTGCTTTTGCTGCCATTTCAATTGCCCTACGGGGACAATTAAAGTTTATTGAATTTAATTGAATTCTCACCACAATCTTGGACAGAAAATGAGACCACAGAAATGTAGGTGAAGAGTGAGGTTTGAACCCTGAAGTGCTGTGTCCACAGACAAAGACAATACCGTTGTGCCAAAGTATCCTTAGCTGTTTTGTGAGCTCTGAAGTGGAGTGAAGAAGCTGAGATCATAAAAATATGAGGAATAAAGATAAAAAATGAGGTTTGAACCCTCAAGCTCACCTTCCAGAGTCCAAGACTCTACCGTTACGCCACAGTGGCCTTGATGTGTTTGAGGGTGATCACTCTATTGGGGCATATTTGACCAAAGGGAAGATTTGACTAAAGAGATGATTGCCCTCTACAGGCCCACCAACATCACTTCCAGCAACAACTTAGGTCTCCCATCCAAGTACTAACCAAGCCCACACCTGCTTATCTTTTGCCATTCAGCAGGAGCAGATCGCATGGTGGTATGGCTGCTGATAAAATGCCACTTCATTTTATAACACACAAACTGCACTGTGGGTAATCTGAAATATTTAATGAGAATGTGTATGCATGTTAGCTAACCATATGAACATAATGAACACAAAGTAGACAAGGAGGCAAATTATAAACCAACAGCATAACATATGTAAGCTACTTTGTGAAAACCTTTGTTTCATTTAATGGGGGACTTTGAAGGATACATTTTCAGGGCTGCCAGATTTCAGAAAAAAATTATTTAATAATTGCCCCAAACGGGGGATTTCCCCCCCCCAACAAGGTTGGAAAACAAACGAAAACGAGCTGCATTCGGATGCAGTAACCGACAGCAAACCTTTCTGTGTTCGCGCTTCCAATTAACAATGCACAAAGTAACCTATGTATGAAATTTCCTATAGCATAGTAATCACAATTTCAATCACAATTTTTCTTTAGGCAACGTGTGCATTACACACACATTTGAGTATTTTTGTTGCATTCCTTGTTATATAAATCTAAAATAGAAACTTTCCATAATTTGTGGATACTAATCCCTTTGTTGAATATTGGTAACAATCGCATTCGTTTAGGCTATCGGCTATCATCTTTTCCTGTTGTGGTGAAGAAATAGCATGAGCTGTCCAGATTATTGAAATAATTTGATTCAAAACTAGTGTTTCGCTCAACTCCGCTCACACGCTCTGGTGGCTATGCAAATAAAGTTTGAACATAATATTTTTTAAATTCAAAATCACTCTTTAATGAATGCGGAGGAGACCATTCATCACTAATTTACAACCTCCCTTAATTACATTATAGGCATTTAGCAGATGCTCTTATCCAGAGCGACTTACACAACTTTTTAGAATTTTTTTTTATTTTATTTTTTTACATATTATCCATTCAGACAGCTGGATACATACTGAAGCGATTCAGGTTAAATACCTTGCTCAAGGGTACAACGGCAGTGTCCAACCGGGGAATCGAACCTGCAACCTTTCGGTTACAAGGCCAGTTCCTTAACCATTATACTACACTGCCGCCCTGCATATCTGTCTGCAAGGTGCAGGTATTAAGAATACACTCTCCATGCTGTATGGTTGGTGTCTGCACTCATCCCCGTTCCCCAGTAGAGGTGCGCAACTTTCTCCCTTTAATTACCCAGATAGCAAGCGAACGTTGAATCGACGTGGATTCAACATCAATTTGCTCATCTAAATCACGTTGAAAGCTAATGGAGTGAGTCGGTGATGGCAACAAACATTAAAACTTTTAAATATCATGTAAATATTTAACCTTGATTATTCAATATTTGTCGGTATTCTGACAACGTGATCTCGATGAGCAAATTGATGTTGAATCAACGTCGGAATTCCACATTGAATCTACGTCGATTCAACGTTCGCTTGCTATCTGGGAGGTGTTCACCAATACACTTTCTGCACTGTAACATCTATATCTGTCACCTTCTATGCTTCCCCCTGACTGAATAAACATGAATAAAAAATTAACAAGGAGAATGGACAGCCCACTCTCCTATTCAAAAGTAATCACAATTTCAATTTCCAACATTGTTCACTGCAATCTTTGCTTTCAAACATTCAAACCATACATTCAGTCATATGGACAACACAGTTTTGCGCTAAAAGTTTATTAACGTTAACACACACAGCACGATAGCCTACCGAACTGCTTAGCTGCTAAATTAGCTGATAGCAACATACGATCGAATAGGAATCAACTGCTTAAATATCAGGAATATTAACTGACATATAGTATATAGTTCTGTGGATATGACTCACTCTTGTACCATAGTCAGAATCTCTGCCATAGTTATGCGAATAAACGCTCTATGTATATTACGTTTTTACTTCCGGGTTACTTGCTGAAATTGTTGGATGAGTGCACAATTCTGCAGGTGAGTGTGCTCCTGAATTCCCTCAACAACACCCCGGAAATAAGGGGTTCGTTTTGGTAATTTATTTAACCAAGCTTGCATCGATAAATGGAACTAGTTAGCTGGCTTTGTAGAGAACACTAGCTAGACAGGGACCATTGAATGAACAAGCCAGCTAATGTTAGCAAGATCGTTTAAGCAGGCATGCAACTTGACGCGCCCCGCCCCGCTCATGTGTTAGCTAATGTTTTTATGGCTTGTCACGTTGGTAAATATAGCGAAAGTCTTTTTATATGGTTACCATTTACAAAGTAACATTATACTCCATTATACATGTATCTTGTTGCTAGTTATCTGTCAAATTATTTAAACCTAGAAAAAAAAATCTGATTATTTTGAGTAAGTTCACTAGTAAAATGCAACACTGCGTAACTTCCAATTTAAACACTCATAATTTACAATTACAGTAACAATGGTATGGATGTTGAGTTTTTTCCACACCTATGAATACATTTACCTTGACTCGACTGCATGGACTTCTTGTCTGGAGCAAGATGCTTTATTCATTCTTTCTCATAAGCCACTATCAGTCTAGCTCACTAAATATGATGATAGATATGTTTGCTTTTCATGACTGTCCCTCAGATTTATATAACTAGGTTAGTAATCAAGTTTACGATGATCCACTTTAGTTAACAGCAGCAATAGCTAGCTTTCTGCCTTGGCTGTTTTCTTTTTGTATTTTTCTGTCATATCAGGTGTTATTCCAGATGTCAAAATATTTCAGATTTATAAGTACATGTGGTCATATGTAAGTACATACTGGCTATAGAAAGTTTGCACATCCTTTCATAAATATGCACAGTGAAAATGGTGACGTTAAATCCCCCCATGAAGTTTAATTAGAGTTTGAAGTCGGCCATCTCATATCCTTGTATATAACAGTACTACCACATTTTGACCACAAGATGGTGCCATTTTAACAGATAGTTGAAATGGCACCATCTTGTGGTCAAAATGTGGTAGTACTATATGTGATATACATCTCATATCCTTGTCTTTCACATAGTACTACCACATTTTGACCACAAGATGGTGCCATTTCAACTATCTGTTAAAATGGCACCATCTTGTGGTCAAAATGTGGTAGTACTGTTATATACAAGGATATGAGATGGCCAACTTCAAACTCTAATTAAACTTCATAGGGGGATTTAACCATCACCATTTTCACTGTGCATATTTATAAATATATGAAGAAATAATAATCCAAGTCACAGCTTCTCATGTGTTTTCCCGCATAATTTATGCTAACAGATATTGGTGATTTTAAACATGTTTCAACCTCTCTTTTTCACTCCAGCTTTTCTGCAGCCCCGCAAGCAATTGTGGCCCCGGTTTATCCGTGTGCAAACCCAGTGCGTACGTTCTGAAGTGTGCCGGCGTCCCAGGTGCGGTGGTATGTATATTTTATGTCTCAGACTCAGGTCCCAGGGCCTCGTTGTCACGACTTTGGCCTGGTTCATATCTCAACACTTGTGAATTGTAGTATCAGAATCCATGTCAAGAACTAGGCCCGTTACAGGTCTCGAGAATTTACGGCAGATACAAGTCTTAAGGCCTCAGAGTGCGACCAGCAGCTGCAACAAGCCTTAAGACCGTCTGGAATCTGCCCTGGGTGGATCCATGACCCAAAACCTCTGAAATCAGTGCCGTCCTAAGAACTCTGTGTTGCTCATATGCTCGACCTAAGTCCCAAGACATTTGTCATTCAGCCCAGTGTGTGTACCAGTACCATGTCCTGAAATCCAATCCATAGGTACGCTACCCAGCACCAAGGCATATGCATCAGGGAAGCACTGTGGGCGTCTAACAGATGAGCTGACCATGCGGAGGAGAAGCAGGAAGTCCCCAGACGGAGGAGCTGTGTAAGTATGAGTTTTGCTTTCTTTTTGTTTTTATGCACCACATTTGGTGTAGATTAGTGTATTACTACTTACAGTCTTACATACTTCTATGCAATCAAATCAATTTGTTTTAACTAAAACAAACGAATTTGATTATAGTTGTATGTGATACTGTCTGTAGTAATGCACTAATGGAGGGTGGGGTCTGGCTGAATTCTCAACTTTTTCACCTTACAGCCAAAAAGTTTGTGCTCCAAAAAAGTTGCATAACCCCTGCGTTTTGCTCCCAACTTTCAGGGGGGGGGGCCACAACCGCCACTTCCCCTTCATTCACACCCCATTCATACAACTCCCCCACCCTTGGGGACCACCGCATCCATACCACTCCCCCACCCTTGGGGACCACCAACATTGCTCAGGTGTGGCACTCGGGGAATCGAACCAGCGACCTTTACCCACGTGAAGTGCGGTCCAACCTCCTACGCCACGGAGTCCTTCGTATTTGTGATTTGTTTTTCTACAAACTTAAATGGCACAATGGTACAATGGTACAACGGAAAAAAGTTGTGCAAACCTGAATGGGGATTGAACCCCAGACCTTGGCGTTGCTAAACCAGAACCATTCCTTTGAGCCACTGTAACTTGCATTTCTTTGTTGGGTTTTCCTGCAGTGAATTCATGAAGATGCAAAAAGAGAGGAGAAAGAACATTCAAAAAGCCTGTCCCTTCTGTTGTTTTTTATACCTTTATGTACCTATGTGCTTTTGCTGCCATTTCAATTGCCCTACGGGGACAATTAAAGTTTATTGAATTTAATTGAATTCTCACCACAATCTTGGACAGAAAATGAGACCACAGAAATGTAGGTGAAGAGTGAGGTTTGAACCCTGAAGTGCTGTGTCCACAGACAAAGACAATACCGTTGTGCCAAAGTATCCTTAGCTGTTTTGTGAGCTCTGAAGTGGAGTGAAGAAGCTGAGATCATAAAAATATGAGGAATAAAGATAAAAAATGAGGTTTGAACCCTCAAGCTCACCTTCCAGAGTCCAAGACTCTACCGTTACGCCACAGTGGCCTTGATGTGTTTGAGGGTGATCACTCTATTGGGGCATATTTGACCAAAGGGAAGATTTGACTAAAGAGATGATTGCCCTCTACAGGCCCACCAACATCACTTCCAGCAACAACTTAGGTCTCCCATCCAAGTACTAACCAAGCCCACACCTGCTTATCTTTTGCCATTCAGCAGGAGCAGATCACATGGTGGTATGGCTGCTGATAAAATGCCACTTCATTTTATAACACACAAACTGCACTGTGGGTAATCTGAAATATTTAATGAGAATGTGTATGCATGTTAGCTAACCATATGAACATAATGAACACAAAGTAGACAAGGAGGCAAATTATAAACCAACAGCATAACATATGTAAGCTACTTTGTGAAAACCTTTGTTTCATTTAATGGGGGACTTTGAAGGATACATTTTCAGGGCTGCCAGATTTCAGAAAAAAATTATTTAATAATTGCCCCAAACGGGGGATTTCCCCCCCCCAACAAGGTTGGAAAACAAACGAAAACGAGCTGCATTCGGATGCAGTAACCGACAGCAAACCTTTCTGTGTTCGCGCTTCCAATTAACAATGCACAAAGTAACCTATGTATGAAATTTCCTATAGCATAGTAATCACAATTTCAATCACAATTTTTCTTTAGGCAACGTGTGCATTACACACACATTTGAGTATTTTTGTTGCATTCCTTGTTATATAAATCTAAAATAGAAACTTTCCATAATTTGTGGATACTAATCCCTTTGTTGAATATTGGTAACAATCGCATTCGTTTAGGCTATCGGCTATCATCTTTTCCTGTTGTGGTGAAGAAATAGCATGAGCTGTCCAGATTATTGAAATAATTTGATTCAAAACTAGTGTTTCGCTCAACTCCGCTCACACGCTCTGGTGGCTATGCAAATAAAGTTTGAACATAATATTTTTTAAATTCAAAATCACTCTTTAATGAATGCGGAGGAGACCATTCATCACTAATTTACAACCTCCCTTAATTACATTATAGGCATTTAGCAGATGCTCTTATCCAGAGCGACTTACACAACTTTTTAGAATTTTTTTTTATTTTATTTTTTTACATATTATCCATTCAGACAGCTGGATACATACTGAAGCGATTCAGGTTAAATACCTTGCTCAAGGGTACAACGGCAGTGTCCAACCGGGGAATCGAACCTGCAACCTTTCGGTTACAAGGCCAGTTCCTTAACCATTATACTACACTGCCGCCCTGCATATCTGTCTGCAAGGTGCAGGTATTAAGAATACACTCTCCATGCTGTATGGTTGGTGTCTGCACTCATCCCCGTTCCCCAGTAGAGGTGCGCAACTTTCTCCCTTTAATTACCCAGATAGCAAGCGAACGTTGAATCGACGTGGATTCAACATCAATTTGCTCATCTAAATCACGTTGAAAGCTAATGGAGTGAGTCGGTGATGGCAACAAACATTAAAACTTTTAAATATCATGTAAATATTTAACCTTGATTATTCAATATTTGTCGGTATTCTGACAACGTGATCTCGATGAGCAAATTGATGTTGAATCAACGTCGGAATTCCACATTGAATCTACGTCGATTCAACGTTCGCTTGCTATCTGGGAGGTGTTCACCAATACACTTTCTGCACTGTAACATCTCTATCTGTCACCTTCTATGCTTCCCCCTGACTGAATAAACATGAATAAAAAATTAACAAGGAGAATGGACAGCCCACTCTCCTATTCAAAAGTAATCACAATTTCAATTTCCAACATTGTTCACTGCAATCTTTGCTTTCAAACATTCAAACCATACATTCAGTCATATGGACAACACAGTTTTGCGCTAAAAGTTTATTAACGTTAACACACACAGCACGATAGCCTACCGAACTGCTTAGCTGCTAAATTAGCTGATAGCAACATACGATCGAATAGGAATCAACTGCTTAAATATCAGGAATATTAACTGACATATAGTATATAGTTCTGTGGATATGACTCACTCTTGTACCATAGTCAGAATCTCTGCCATAGTTATGCGAATAAACGCTCTATGTATATTACGTTTTTACTTCCGGGTTACTTGCTGAAATTGTTGGATGAGTGCACAATTCTGCAGGTGAGTGTGCTCCTGAATTCCCTCAACAACACCCCGGAAATAAGGGGTTCGTTTTGGTAATTTATTTAACCAAGCTTGCATCGATAAATGGAACTAGTTAGCTGGCTTTGTAGAGAACACTAGCTAGACAGGGACCATTGAATGAACAAGCCAGCTAATGTTAGCAAGATCGTTTAAGCAGGCATGCAACTTGACGCGCCCCGCCCCGCTCATGTGTTAGCTAATGTTTTTATGGCTTGTCACGTTGGTAAATATAGCGAAAGTCTTTTTATATGGTTACCATTTACAAAGTAACATTATACTCCATTATACATGTATCTTGTTGCTAGTTATCTGTCAAATTATTTAAACCTAGAAAAAAAAATCTGATTATTTTGAGTAAGTTCACTAGTAAAATGCAACACTGCGTAACTTCCAATTTAAACACTCATAATTTACAATTACAGTAACAATGGTATGGATGTTGAGTTTTTTCCACACCTATGAATACATTTACCTTGACTCGACTGCATGGACTTCTTGTCTGGAGCAAGATGCTTTATTCATTCTTTCTCATAAGCCACTATCAGTCTAGCTCACTAAATATGATGATAGATATGTTTGCTTTTCATGACTGTCCCTCAGATTTATATAACTAGGTTAGTAATCAAGTTTACGATGATCCACTTTAGTTAACAGCAGCAATAGCTAGCTTTCTGCCTTGGCTGTTTTCTTTTTGTATTTTTCTGTCATATCAGGTGTTATTCCAGATGTCAAAATATTTCAGATTTATAAGTACATGTGGTCATATGTAAGTACATACTGGCTATAGAAAGTTTGCACATCCTTTCATAAATATGCACAGTGAAAATGGTGACGTTAAATCCCCCCATGAAGTTTAATTAGAGTTTGAAGTCGGCCATCTCATATCCTTGTATATAACAGTACTACCACATTTTGACCACAAGATGGTGCCATTTTAACAGATAGTTGAAATGGCACCATCTTGTGGTCAAAATGTGGTAGTACTATATGTGATATACATCTCATATCCTTGTCTTTCACATAGTACTACCACATTTTGACCACAAGATGGTGCCATTTCAACTATCTGTTAAAATGGCACCATCTTGTGGTCAAAATGTGGTAGTACTGTTATATACAAGGATATGAGATGGCCAACTTCAAACTCTAATTAAACTTCATAGGGGGATTTAACCATCACCATTTTCACTGTGCATATTTATAAATATATGAAGAAATAATAATCCAAGTCACAGCTTCTCATGTGTTTTCCCGCATAATTTATGCTAACAGATATTGGTGATTTTAAACATGTTTCAACCTCTCTTTTTCACTCCAGCTTTTCTGCAGCCCCGCAAGCAATTGTGGCCCCGGTTTATCCGTGTGCAAACCCAGTGCGTACGTTCTGAAGTGTGCCGGCGTCCCAGGTGCGGTGGTATGTATATTTTATGTCTCAGACTCAGGTCCCAGGGCCTCGTTGTCACGACTTTGGCCTGGTTCATATCTCAACACTTGTGAATTGTAGTATCAGAATCCATGTCAAGAACTAGGCCCGTTACAGGTCTCGAGAATTTACGGCAGATACAAGTCTTAAGGCCTCAGAGTGCGACCAGCAGCTGCAACAAGCCTTAAGACCGTCTGGAATCTGCCCTGGGTGGATCCATGACCCAAAACCTCTGAAATCAGTGCCGTCCTAAGAACTCTGTGTTGCTCATATGCTCGACCTAAGTCCCAAGACATTTGTCATTCAGCCCAGTGTGTGTACCAGTACCATGTCCTGAAATCCAATCCATAGGTACGCTACCCAGCACCAAGGCATATGCATCAGGGAAGCACTGTGGGCGTCTAACAGATGAGCTGACCATGCGGAGGAGAAGCAGGAAGTCCCCAGACGGAGGAGCTGTGTAAGTATGAGTTTTGCTTTCTTTTTGTTTTTATGCACCACATTTGGTGTAGATTAGTGTATTACTACTTACAGTCTTACATACTTCTATGCAATCAAATCAATTTGTTTTAACTAAAACAAACGAATTTGATTATAGTTGTATGTGATACTGTCTGTAGTAATGCACTAATGGAGGGTGGGGTCTGGCTGAATTCTCAACTTTTTCACCTTACAGCCAAAAAGTTTGTGCTCCAAAAAAGTTGCATAACCCCTGCGTTTTGCTCCCAACTTTCAGGGGGGGGGGGGCCACAACCGCCACTTCCCCTTCATTCACACCCCATTCATACAACTCCCCCACCCTTGGGGACCACCGCATCCATACCACTCCCCCCACCCTTGGGGACCACCGCATCCATACAACTCCCCCACCCTTGGGGACCACCAACATTGCTCAGGTGTGGCACTCGGGGAATCGAACCAGCGACCTTTACCCACGTGAAGTGCGGTCCAACCTCCTACGCCACGGAGTCCTTCGCATTTGTGATTTGTTTTTCTACAAACTTAAATGGCACAATGGTACAATGGTACAACGGAAAAAAGTTGTGCAAACCTGAATGGGGATTGAACCCCAGACCTTGGCGTTGCTAAACCAGAACCATTCCTTTGAGCCACTGTAACTTGCATTTCTTTGTTGGGTTTTCCTGCAGTGAATTCATGAAGATGCAAAAAGAGAGGAGAAAGAACATTCAAAAAGCCTGTCCCTTCTGTTGTTTTTTATACCTTTATGTACCTATGTGCTTTTGCTGCCATTTCAATTGCCCTACGGGGACAATTAAAGTTTATTGAATTTAATTGAATTCTCACCACAATCTTGGACAGAAAATGAGACCACAGAAATGTAGGTGAAGAGTGAGGTTTGAACCCTGAAGTGCTGTGTCCACAGACAAAGACAATACCGTTGTGCCAAAGTATCCTTAGCTGTTTTGTGAGCTCTGAAGTGGAGTGAAGAAGCTGAGATCATAAAAATATGAGGAATAAAGATAAAAAATGAGGTTTGAACCCTCAAGCTCACCTTCCAGAGTCCAAGACTCTACCGTTACGCCACAGTGGCCTTGATGTGTTTGAGGGTGATCACTCTATTGGGGCATATTTGACCAAAGGGAAGATTTGACTAAAGAGATGATTGCCCTCTACTGGCCCACCAACATCACTTCCAGCAACAACTTAAGTCTCCCATCCAAGTACTAACCAAGCCCACACCTGCTTAGCTTTTGCCATTCAGCAGGAGCAGATCGCATGGTGGTATGGCTGCTGATAAAATGCCCACTTCATTTTATAACACACAAACTGCACTGTGGGTAATCTGAAATATTTAATGAGAATGTGTATGCATGTTAGCTAACCATATGAACATAATGAACACAAAGTAGACAAGGAGGCAAATTATAAACCAACAGCATAACATATGTAAGCTACTTTGTGAAAACCTTTGTTTCATTTAATGGGGGACTTTGAAGGATACATTTTCAGGGCTGCCAGATTTCAGAAAAAAAATTATTTAATAATTGCCCCAAACGGGGGATTTCCCCCCCCCAACAAGGTTGGAAAACAAACGAAAACGAGCTGCATTCGGATGCAGTAACCGACAGCAAACCTTTCTGTGTTCGCGCTTCCAATTAACAATGCACAAAGTAACCTATGTATGAAATTTCCTATAGCATAGTAATCACAATTTCAATCACAATTTTTCTTTAGGCAACGTGTGCATTACACACACATTTGAGTATTTTTGTTGCATTCCTTGTTATATAAATCTAAAATAGAAACTTTCCATAATTTGTGGATACTAATCCCTTTGTTGAATATTGGTAACAATCGCATTCGTTTAGGCTATCGGCTATCATCTTTTCCTGTTGTGGTGAAGAAATAGCATGAGCTGTCCAGATTATTGAAATAATTTGATTCAAAACTAGTGTTTCGCTCAACTCCGCTCACACGCTCTGGTGGCTATGCAAATAAAGTTTGAACATAATATTTTTTAAATTCAAAATCACTCTTTAATGAATGCGGAGGAGACCATTCATCACTAATTTACAACCTCCCTTAATTACATTATAGGCATTTAGCAGATGCTCTTATCCAGAGCGACTTACACAACTTTTTAATTTTATTTTTTTTACATATTATCCATTCAGACAGCTGGATACATACTGAAGCGATTCAGGTTAAATACCTTGCTCAAGGGTACAACGGCAGTGTCCAACCGGGGAATCGAACCTGCAACCTTTCGGTTACAAGGCCAGTTCCTTAACCATTATACTACACTGCCGCCCTGCATATCTGTCTGCAAGGTGCAGGTATTAAGAATACACTCTCCATGCTGTATGGTTGGTGTCTGCACTCATCCCCGTTCCCCAGTAGAGGTGCGCAACTTTCTCCCTTTAATTACCCAGATAGCAAGCGAACGTTGAATCGACGTGGATTCAACATCAATTTGCTCATCGAAATCACGTTGAAAGCTAATGGAGTGAGTCGGTGATGGCAACAAACATTAAAACTTTTAAATATCATGTAAATATTTAACCTTGATTATTCAATATTTGTCGGTATTCTGACAACGTGATCTCGATGAGCAAATTGATGTTGAATCAACGTCGGAATTCCACATTGAATCTACGTCGATTCAACGTTCGCTTGCTATCTGGGAGGTGTTCACCAATACACTTTCTGCACTGTAACATCTCTATCTGTCACCTTCTATGCTTCCCCCTGACTGAATAAACATGAATAAAAAATTAACAAGGAGAATGGACAGCCCACTCTCCTATTCAAAAGTAATCACAATTTCAATTTCCAACATTGTTCACTGCAATCTTTGCTTTCAAACATTCAAACCATACATTCAAAGTCATATGGACAACACAGTTTTGCGCTAAAAGTTTATTAACGTTAACACACACAGCACGATAGCCTACCGAACTGCTTGCTAAGCTGCTAAATTAGCTGATAGCAACATACGATCGAATAGGAATCAACTGCTTAAATATCAGGAATATTAACTGACATATAGTATATAGTTCTGTGGATATGACTCACTCTTGTACCATAGTCAGAATCTCTGCCATAGTTATGCGAATAAACGCTCTATGTATATTACGTTTTTACTTCCGGGTTACTTGCTGAAATTGTTGGATGAGTGCACAATTCTGCAGGTGAGTGTGCTCCTGAATTCCCTCAACAACACCCCGGAAATAAGGGGTTCGTTTTGGTAATTTATTTAACCAAGCTTGCATCGATAAATGGAACTAGTTAGCTGGCTTTGTAGAGAACACTAGCTAGACAGGGACCATTGAATGAACAAGCCAGCTAATGTTAGCAAGATCGTTTAAGCAGGCATGCAACTTGACGCGCCCCGCCCCGCTCATGTGTTAGCTAATGTTTTTATGGCTTGTCACGTTGGTAAATATAGCGAAAGTCTTTTTATATGGTTACCATTTACAAAGTAACATTATACTCCATTATACATGTATCTTGTTGCTAGTTATCTGTCAAATTATTTAAACCTAGAAAAAAAAATCTGATTATTTTGAGTAAGTTCACTAGTAAAATGCAACACTGCGTAACTTCCAATTTAAACACTCATAATTTACAATTACAGTAACAATGGTATGGATGTTGAGTTTTTTCCACACCTATGAATACATTTACCTTGACTCGACTGCATGGACTTCTTGTCTGGAGCAAGATGCTTTATTCATTCTTTCTCATAAGCCACTATCAGTCTAGCTCACTAAATATGATGATAGATATGTTTGCTTTTCATGACTGTCCCTCAGATTTATATAACTAGGTTAGTAATCAAGTTTACGATGATCCACTTTAGTTAACAGCAGCAATAGCTAGCTTTCTGCCTTGGCTGTTTTCTTTTTGTATTTTTCTGTCATATCAGGTGTTATTCCAGATGTCAAAATATTTCAGATTTATAAGTACATGTGGTCATATGTAAGTACATACTGGCTATAGAAAGTTTGCACATCCTTTCATAAATATGCACAGTGAAAATGGTGACGTTAAATCCCCCCATGAAGTTTAATTAGAGTTTGAAGTCGGCCATCTCATATCCTTGTATATAACAGTACTACCACATTTTGACCACAAGATGGTGCCATTTTAACAGATAGTTGAAATGGCACCATCTTGTGGTCAAAATGTGGTAGTACTATATGTGATATACATCTCATATCCTTGTCTTTCACATAGTACTACCACATTTTGACCACAAGATGGTGCCATTTCAACTATCTGTTAAAATGGCACCATCTTGTGGTCAAAATGTGGTAGTACTGTTATATACAAGGATATGAGATGGCCAACTTCAAACTCTAATTAAACTTCATAGGGGGATTTAACCATCACCATTTTCACTGTGCATATTTATAAATATATGAAGAAATAATAATCCAAGTCACAGCTTCTCATGTGTTTTCCCGCATAATTTATGCTAACAGATATTGGTGATTTTAAACATGTTTCAACCTCTCTTTTTCACTCCAGCTTTTCTGCAGCCCCGCAAGCAATTGTGGCCCCGGTTTATCCGTGTGCAAACCCAGTGCGTACGTTCTGAAGTGTGCCGGCGTCCCAGGTGCGGTGGTATGTATATTTTATGTCTCAGACTCAGGTCCCAGGGCCTCGTTGTCACGACTTTGGCCTGGTTCATATCTCAACACTTGTGAATTGTAGTATCAGAATCCATGTCAAGAACTAGGCCCGTTACAGGTCTCGAGAATTTACGGCAGATACAAGTCTTAAGGCCTCAGAGTGCGACCAGCAGCTGCAACAAGCCTTAAGACCGTCTGGAATCTGCCCTGGGTGGATCCATGACCCAAAACCTCTGAAATCAGTGCCGTCCTAAGAACTCTGTGTTGCTCATATGCTCGACCTAAGTCCCAAGACATTTGTCATTCAGCCCAGTGTGTGTACCAGTACCATGTCCTGAAATCCAATCCATAGGTACGCTACCCAGCACCAAGCATATGCATCAGGGAAGCACTGTGGGCGTCTAACAGATGAGCTGACCATGCGGAGGAGAAGCAGGAAGTCCCCAGACGGAGGAGCTGTGTAAGTATGAGTTTTGCTTTCTATTTGTTTTTATGCACCACATTTGGTGTAGATTAGTGTATTACTACTTACAGTCTTACATACTTCTATGCAATCAAATCAATTTGTTTTAACTAAAACAAACGAATTTGATTATAGTTGTATGTGATACTGTCTGTAGTAATGCACTAATGGAGGGTGGGGTCTGGCTGAATTCTCAACTTTTTCACCTTACAGCCAAAAAAAAGTTTGTGCTCCAAAAAAGTTGCATAACCCCTGCGTTTTGCTCCCAACTTTCAGGGGGGGGCCACAACCGCCACTTCCCCTTCATTCACACCCCATTCATACCCCATTCATACAACTCCCCCACCCTTGGGGACCACCGCATCCATACCACTCCCCCACCCTTGGGGACCACCGCATCCATACAACTCCCCCACCCTTGGGGACCACCAACATTGCTCAGGTGTGGCACTCAGGGAATCGAACCAGCGACCTTTACCCACGTGAAGTGCGGTCCAACCTCCTACGCCACGGAGTCCTTCGCATTTGTGATTTGTTTTTCTACAAACTTAAATGGCACAATGGTACAATGGTACAACGGAAAAAAGTTGTGCAAACCTGAATGGGGATTGAACCCCAGACCTTGGCGTTGCTAAACCAGAACCATTCCTTTGAGCCACTGTAACTTGCATTTCTTTGTTGGGTTTTCCTGCAGTGAATTCATGAAGATGCAAAAAGAGAGGAGAAAGAACATTCAAAAAGCCTGTCCCTTCTGTTGTTTTTTATACCTTTATGTACCTATGTGCTTTTGCTGCCATTTCAATTGCCCTACGGGGACAATTAAAGTTTATTGAATTTAATTGAATTCTCACCACAATCTTGGACAGAAAATGAGACCACAGAAATGTAGGTGAAGAGTGAGGTTTGAACCCTGAAGTGCTGTGTCCACAGACAAAGACAATACCGTTGTGCCAAAGTATCCTTAGCTGTTTTGTGAGCTCTGAAGTGGAGTGAAGAAGCTGAGATCATAAAAATATGAGGAATAAAGATAAAAAATGAGGTTTGAACCCTCAAGCTCACCTTCCAGAGTCCAAGACTCTACCGTTACGCCACAGTGGCCTTGATGTGTTTGAGGGTGATCACTCTATTGGGGCATATTTGACCAAAGGGAAGATTTGACTAAAGAGATGATTGCCCTCTACTGGCCCACCAACATCACTTCCAGCAACAACTTAGGTCTCCCATCCAAGTACTAACCAAGCCCACACCTGCTTAGCTTTTGCCATTCAGCAGGAGCAGATCGCATGGTGGTATGGCTGCTGATAAAATGCCACTTCATTTTATAACACACAAACTGCACTGTGGGTAATCTGAAATATTTAATGAGAATGTGTATGCATGTTAGCTAACCATATGAACATAATGAACACAAAGTAGACAAGGAGGCAAATTATAAACCAACAGCATAACATATGTAAGCTACTTTGTGAAAACCTTTGTTTCATTTAATGGGGGACTTTGAAGGATACATTTTCAGGGCTGCCAGATTTCAGAAAAAAATTATTTAATAATTGCCCCCAAACGGGGGATTCCCCCCCCCCCCAACAAGGTTGGAAAACAAACGAAAACGAGCTGCATTCGGATGCAGTAACCGACAGCAAACCTTTCTGTGTTCGCGCTTCCAATTAACAATGCACAAAGTAACCTATGTATGAAATTTCCTATAGCATAGTAATCACAATTTCAATCACAATTTTTCTTTAGGCAACGTGTGCATTACACACACATTTGAGTATTTTTGTTGCATTCCTTGTTATATAAATCTAAAATAGAAACTTTCCATAATTTGTGGATACTAATCCCTTTGTTGAATATTGGTAACAATCGCATTCGTTTAGGCTATCGGCTATCATCTTTTCCTGTTGTGGTGAAGAAATAGCATGAGCTGTCCAGATTATTGAAATAATTTGATTCAAAACTAGTGTTTCGCTCAACTCCGCTCACACGCTCTGGTGGCTATGCAAATAAAGTTTGAACATAATATTTTTTAAATTCAAAATCACTCTTTAATGAATGCGGAGGAGACCATTCATCACTAATTTACAACCTCCCTTAATGACATTATAGGCATTTAGCAGATGCTCTTATCCAGAGCGACTTACACAACTTTTTAGAATTTCTTTGTTGTTGTTTTTTTTACATATTATCCATTCAGACAGCTGGATACCGAAGCGATTCAGGTTAAATACCTTGCTCAAGGGTACAACGGCAGTGTCCAACCGGGGAATCGAACCTGAAACCTTTCGGTTACAAGGCCAGTTCCTTAACCATTATACTACACTGCCGCCCTGCATATCTGTCTGCAAGGTGCAGGTATTAAGAATACACTCTCCATGCTGTATGGTTGGTGTCTGCACTCATCCCCGTTCCCCAGTAGAGGTGCGCAACTTTCTCCCTTTAATTACCCAGATAGCAAGCGAACGTTGAATCGACGTGGATTCAACATCAATTTGCTCATCTAAATCACGTTGAAAGCTAATGGAGTGAGTCGGTGATGGCAACAAACATTAAAACTTTTAAATATCATGTAAATATTTAACCTTGATTATTCAATATTTGTCGGTATTCTGACAACGTGATCTCGATGAGCAAATTGATGTTGAATCAACGTCGGAATTCCACATTGAATCTACGTCGATTCAACGTTCGCTTGCTATCTGGGAGGTGTTCACCAATACACTTTCTGCACTGTAACATCTCTATCTGTCACCTTCTATGCTTCCCCCTGACTGAATAAACATGAATAAAAAATTAACAAGGAGAATGGACAGCCCACTCTCCTATTCAAAAGTAATCACAATTTCAATTTCCAACATTGTTCACTGCAATCTTTGCTTTCAAACATTCAAACCATACATTCAGTCATATGGACAACACAGTTTTGCGCTAAAAGTTTATTAACGTTAACACACACAGCACGATAGCCTACCGAACTGCTTAGCTGCTAAATTAGCTGATAGCAACATACGATCGAATAGGAATCAACTGCTTAAATATCAGGAATATTAACTGACATATAGTATATAGTTCTGTGGATATGACTCACTCTTGTACCATAGTCAGAATCTCTGCCATAGTTATGCGAATAAACGCTCTATGTATATTACGTTTTTACTTCCGGGTTACTTGCTGAAATTGTTGGATGAGTGCACAATTCTGCAGGTGAGTGTGCTCCTGAATTCCCTCAACAACACCCCGGAAATAAGGGGTTCGTTTTGGTAATTTATTTAACCAAGCTTGCATCGATAAATGGAACTAGTTAGCTGGCTTTGTAGAGAACACTAGCTAGACAGGGACCATTGAATGAACAAGCCAGCTAATGTTAGCAAGATCGTTTAAGCAGGCATGCAACTTGACGCGCCCCGCCCCGCTCATGTGTTAGCTAATGTTTTTATGGCTTGTCACGTTGGTAAATATAGCGAAAGTCTTTTTATATGGTTACCATTTACAAAGTAACATTATACTCCATTATACATGTATCTTGTTGCTAGTTATCTGTCAAATTATTTAAACCTAGAAAAAAAAATCTGATTATTTTGAGTAAGTTCACTAGTAAAATGCAACACTGCGTAACTTCCAATTTAAACACTCATAATTTACAATTACAGTAACAATGGTATGGATGTTGAGTTTTTTCCACACCTATGAATACATTTACCTTGACTCGACTGCATGGACTTCTTGTCTGGAGCAAGATGCTTTATTCATTCTTTCTCATAAGCCACTATCAGTCTAGCTCACTAAATATGATGATAGATATGTTTGCTTTTCATGACTGTCCCTCAGATTTATATAACTAGGTTAGTAATCAAGTTTACGATGATCCACTTTAGTTAACAGCAGCAATAGCTAGCTTTCTGCCTTGGCTGTTTTCTTTTTGTATTTTTCTGTCATATCAGGTGTTATTCCAGATGTCAAAATATTTCAGATTTATAAGTACATGTGGTCATATGTAAGTACATACTGGCTATAGAAAGTTTGCACATCCTTTCATAAATATGCACAGTGAAAATGGTGACGTTAAATCCCCCCATGAAGTTTAATTAGAGTTTGAAGTCGGCCATCTCATATCCTTGTATATAACAGTACTACCACATTTTGACCACAAGATGGTGCCATTTTAACAGATAGTTGAAATGGCACCATCTTGTGGTCAAAATGTGGTAGTACTATATGTGATATACATCTCATATCCTTGTCTTTCACATAGTACTACCACATTTTGACCACAAGATGGTGCCATTTCAACTATCTGTTAAAATGGCACCATCTTGTGGTCAAAATGTGGTAGTACTGTTATATACAAGGATATGAGATGGCCAACTTCAAACTCTAATTAAACTTCATAGGGGGATTTAACCATCACCATTTTCACTGTGCATATTTATAAATATATGAAGAAATAATAATCCAAGTCACAGCTTCTCATGTGTTTTCCCGCATAATTTATGCTAACAGATATTGGTGATTTTAAACATGTTTCAACCTCTCTTTTTCACTCCAGCTTTTCTGCAGCCCCGCAAGCAATTGTGGCCCCGGTTTATCCGTGTGCAAACCCAGTGCGTACGTTCTGAAGTGTGCCGGCGTCCCAGGTGCGGTGGTATGTATATTTTATGTCTCAGACTCAGGTCCCAGGGCCTCGTTGTCACGACTTTGGCCTGGTTCATATCTCAACACTTGTGAATTGTAGTATCAGAATCCATGTCAAGAACTAGGCCCGTTACAGGTCTCGAGAATTTACGGCAGATACAAGTCTTAAGGCCTCAGAGTGCGACCAGCAGCTGCAACAAGCCTTAAGACCGTCTGGAATCTGCCCTGGGTGGATCCATGACCCAAAACCTCTGAAATCAGTGCCGTCCTAAGAACTCTGTGTTGCTCATATGCTCGACCTAAGTCCCAAGACATTTGTCATTCAGCCCAGTGTGTGTACCAGTACCATGTCCTGAAATCCAATCCATAGGTACGCTACCCAGCACCAAGGCATATGCATCAGGGAAGCACTGTGGGCGTCTAACAGATGAGCTGACCATGCGGAGGAGAAGCAGGAAGTCCCCAGACGGAGGAGCTGTGTAAGTATGAGTTTTGCTTTCTTTTTGTTTTTATGCACCACATTTGGTGTAGATTAGTGTATTACTACTTACAGTCTTACATACTTCTATGCAATCAAATCAATTTGTTTTAACTAAAACAAACGAATTTGATTATAGTTGTATGTGATACTGTCTGTAGTAATGCACTAATGGAGGGTGGGGTCTGGCTGAATTCTCAACTTTTTCACCTTACAGCCAAAAAGTTTGTGCTCCAAAAAAGTTGCATAACCCCTGCGTTTTGCTCCCAACTTTCAGGGGGGGGGGCCACAACCGCCACTTCCCCTTCATTCACACCCCATTCATACAACTCCCCCACCCTTGGGGACCACCGCATCCATACCACTCCCCCACCCTTGGGGACCACCGCATCCATACAACTCCCCCACCCTTGGGGACCACCAACATTGCTCAGGTGTGGCACTCGGGGAATCGAACCAGCGACCTTTACCCACGTGAAGTGCGGTCCAACCTCCTACGCCACGGAGTCCTTCGCATTTGTGATTTGTTTTTCTACAAACTTAAATGGCACAATGGTACAATGGTACAACGGAAAAAAGTTGTGCAAACCTGAATGGGGATTGAACCCCAGACCTTGGCGTTGCTAAACCAGAACCATTCCTTTGAGCCACTGTAACTTGCATTTCTTTGTTGGGTTTTCCTGCAGTGAATTCATGAAGATGCAAAAAGAGAGGAGAAAGAACATTCAAAAAGCCTGTCCCTTCTGTTGTTTTTTATACCTTTATGTACCTATGTGCTTTTGCTGCCATTTCAATTGCCCTACGGGGACAATTAAAGTTTATTGAATTTAATTGAATTCTCACCACAATCTTGGACAGAAAATGAGACCACAGAAATGTAGGTGAAGAGTGAGGTTTGAACCCTGAAGTGCTGTGTCCACAGACAAAGACAATACCGTTGTGCCAAAGTATCCTTAGCTGTTTTGTGAGCTCTGAAGTGGAGTGAAGAAGCTGAGATCATAAAAATATGAGGAATAAAGATAAAAAATGAGGTTTGAACCCTCAAGCTCACCTTCCAGAGTCCAAGACTCTACCGTTACGCCACAGTGGCCTTGATGTGTTTGAGGGTGATCACTCTATTGGGGCATATTTGACCAAAGGGAAGATTTGACTAAAGAGATGATTGCCCTCTACTGGCCCACCAACATCACTTCCAGCAACAACTTAAGTCTCCCATCCAAGTACTAACCAAGCCCACACCTGCTTAGCTTTTGCCATTCAGCAGGAGCAGATCGCATGGTGGTATGGCTGCTGATAAAATGCCACTTCATTTTATAACACACAAACTGCACTGTGGGTAATCTGAAATATTTAATGAGAATGTGTATGCATGTTAGCTAACCATATGAACATAATGAACACAAAGTAGACAAGGAGGCAAATTATAAACCAACAGCATAACATATGTAAGCTACTTTGTGAAAACCTTTGTTTCATTTAATGGGGGACTTTGAAGGATACATTTTCAGGGCTGCCAGATTTCAGAAAAAAATTATTTAATAATTGCCCCAAACGGGGGATTTCCCCCCCCCAACAAGGTTGGAAAACAAACGAAAACGAGCTGCATTCGGATGCAGTAACCGACAGCAAACCTTTCTGTGTTCGCGCTTCCAATTAACAATGCACAAAGTAACCTATGTATGAAATTTCCTATAGCATAGTAATCACAATTTCAATCACAATTTTTCTTTAGGCAACGTGTGCATTACACACACATTTGAGTATTTTTGTTGCATTCCTTGTTATATAAATCTAAAATAGAAACTTTCCATAATTTGTGGATACTAATCCCTTTGTTGAATATTGGTAACAATCGCATTCGTTTAGGCTATCGGCTATCATCTTTTCCTGTTGTGGTGAAGAAATAGCATGAGCTGTCCAGATTATTGAAATAATTTGATTCAAAACTAGTGTTTCGCTCAACTCCGCTCACACGCTCTGGTGGCTATGCAAATAAAGTTTGAACATAATATTTTTTAAATTCAAAATCACTCTTTAATGAATGCGGAGGAGACCATTCATCACTAATTTACAACCTCCCTTAATTACATTATAGGCATTTAGCAGATGCTCTTATCCAGAGCGACTTACACAACTTTTTAGAATTTTTTTTAATTTTATTTTTTTACATATTATCCATTCAGACAGCTGGATACATACTGAAGCGATTCAGGTTAAATACCTTGCTCAAGGGTACAACGGCAGTGTCCAACCGGGGAATCGAACCTGCAACCTTTCGGTTACAAGGCCAGTTCCTTAACCATTATACTACACTGCCGCCCTGCATATCTGTCTGCAAGGTGCAGGTATTAAGAATACACTCTCCATGCTGTATGGTTGGTGTCTGCACTCATCCCCGTTCCCCAGTAGAGGTGCGCAACTTTCTCCCTTTAATTACCCAGATAGCAAGCGAACGTTGAATCGACGTGGATTCAACATCAATTTGCTCATCGAAATCACGTTGAAAGCTAATGGAGTGAGTCGGTGATGGCAACAAACATTAAAACTTTTAAATATCATGTAAATATTTAACCTTGATTATTCAATATTTGTCGGTATTCTGACAACGTGATCTCGATGAGCAAATTGATGTTGAATCAACGTCGGAATTCCACATTGAATCTACGTCGATTCAACGTTCGCTTGCTATCTGGGAGGTGTTCACCAATACACTTTCTGCACTGTAACATCTCTATCTGTCACCTTCTATGCTTCCCCCTGACTGAATAAACATGAATAAAAAATTAACAAGGAGAATGGACAGCCCACTCTCCTATTCAAAAGTAATCACAATTTCAATTTCCAACATTGTTCACTGCAATCTTTGCTTTCAAACATTCAAACCATACATTCAAAGTCATATGGACAACACAGTTTTGCGCTAAAAGTTTATTAACGTTAACACACACAGCACGATAGCCTACCGAACTGCTTGCTAAGCTGCTAAATTAGCTGATAGCAACATACGATCGAATAGGAATCAACTGCTTAAATATCAGGAATATTAACTGACATATAGTATATAGTTCTGTGGATATGACTCACTCTTGTACCATAGTCAGAATCTCTGCCATAGTTATGCGAATAAACGCTCTATGTATATTACGTTTTTACTTCCGGGTTACTTGCTGAAATTGTTGGATGAGTGCACAATTCTGCAGGTGAGTGTGCTCCTGAATTCCCTCAACAACACCCCGGAAATAAGGGGTTCGTTTTGGTAATTTATTTAACCAAGCTTGCATCGATAAATGGAACTAGTTAGCTGGCTTTGTAGAGAACACTAGCTAGACAGGGACCATTGAATGAACAAGCCAGCTAATGTTAGCAAGATCGTTTAAGCAGGCATGCAACTTGACGCGCCCCGCCCCGCTCATGTGTTAGCTAATGTTTTTATGGCTTGTCACGTTGGTAAATATAGCGAAAGTCTTTTTATATGGTTACCATTTACAAAGTAACATTATACTCCATTATACATGTATCTTGTTGCTAGTTATCTGTCAAATTATTTAAACCTAGAAAAAAAAATCTGATTATTTTGAGTAAGTTCACTAGTAAAATGCAACACTGCGTAACTTCCAATTTAAACACTCATAATTTACAATTACAGTAACAATGGTATGGATGTTGAGTTTTTTCCACACCTATGAATACATTTACCTTGACTCGACTGCATGGACTTCTTGTCTGGAGCAAGATGCTTTATTCATTCTTTCTCATAAGCCACTATCAGTCTAGCTCACTAAATATGATGATAGATATGTTTGCTTTTCATGACTGTCCCTCAGATTTATATAACTAGGTTAGTAATCAAGTTTACGATGATCCACTTTAGTTAACAGCAGCAATAGCTAGCTTTCTGCCTTGGCTGTTTTCTTTTTGTATTTTTCTGTCATATCAGGTGTTATTCCAGATGTCAAAATATTTCAGATTTATAAGTACATGTGGTCATATGTAAGTACATACTGGCTATAGAAAGTTTGCACATCCTTTCATAAATATGCACAGTGAAAATGGTGACGTTAAATCCCCCCATGAAGTTTAATTAGAGTTTGAAGTCGGCCATCTCATATCCTTGTATATAACAGTACTACCACATTTTGACCACAAGATGGTGCCATTTTAACAGATAGTTGAAATGGCACCATCTTGTGGTCAAAATGTGGTAGTACTATATGTGATATACATCTCATATCCTTGTCTTTCACATAGTACTACCACATTTTGACCACAAGATGGTGCCATTTCAACTATCTGTTAAAATGGCACCATCTTGTGGTCAAAATGTGGTAGTACTGTTATATACAAGGATATGAGATGGCCAACTTCAAACTCTAATTAAACTTCATAGGGGGATTTAACCATCACCATTTTCACTGTGCATATTTATAAATATATGAAGAAATAATAATCCAAGTCACAGCTTCTCATGTGTTTTCCCGCATAATTTATGCTAACAGATATTGGTGATTTTAAACATGTTTCAACCTCTCTTTTTCACTCCAGCTTTTCTGCAGCCCCGCAAGCAATTGTGGCCCCGGTTTATCCGTGTGCAAACCCAGTGCGTACGTTCTGAAGTGTGCCGGCGTCCCAGGTGCGGTGGTATGTATATTTTATGTCTCAGACTCAGGTCCCAGGGCCTCGTTGTCACGACTTTGGCCTGGTTCATATCTCAACACTTGTGAATTGTAGTATCAGAATCCATGTCAAGAACTAGGCCCGTTACAGGTCTCGAGAATTTACGGCAGATACAAGTCTTAAGGCCTCAGAGTGCGACCAGCAGCTGCAACAAGCCTTAAGACCGTCTGGAATCTGCCCTGGGTGGATCCATGACCCAAAACCTCTGAAATCAGTGCCGTCCTAAGAACTCTGTGTTGCTCATATGCTCGACCTAAGTCCCAAGACATTTGTCATTCAGCCCAGTGTGTGTACCAGTACCATGTCCTGAAATCCAATCCATAGGTACGCTACCCAGCACCAAGGCATATGCATCAGGGAAGCACTGTGGGCGTCTAACAGATGAGCTGACCATGCGGAGGAGAAGCAGGAAGTCCCCAGACGGAGGAGCTGTGTAAGTATGAGTTTTGCTTTCTATTTGTTTTTATGCACCACATTTGGTGTAGATTAGTGTATTACTACTTACAGTCTTACATACTTCTATGCAATCAAATCAATTTGTTTTAACTAAAACAAACGAATTTGATTATAGTTGTATGTGATACTGTCTGTAGTAATGCACTAATGGAGGGTGGGGTCTGGCTGAATTCTCAACTTTTTCACCTTACAGCCAAAAAAAAGTTGCATAACCCCTGCGTTTTGCTCCCAACTTTCAGGGGGGGGCCACAACCGCCACTTCCCCTTCATTCACACCCCATTCATACAACTCCCCCACCCTTGGGGACCACCGCATCCATACCACTCCCCCACCCTTGGGGACCACCGCATCCATACAACTCCCCCGCCCTTGGGGACCACCAACATTGCTCAGGTGTGGCACTCGGGGAATCGAACCAGCGACCTTTACCCACGTGAAGTGCGGTCCAACCTCCTACGCCACGGAGTCCTTCGCATTTGTGATTTGTTTTTCTACAAACTTAAATGGCACAATGGTACAATGGTACAACGGAAAAAAGTTGTGCAAACCTGAATGGGGATTGAACCCCAGACCTTGGCGTTGCTAAACCAGAACCATTCCTTTGAGCCACTGTAACTTGCATTTCTTTGTTGGGTTTTCCTGCAGTGAATTCATGAAGATGCAAAAAGAGAGGAGAAAGAACATTCAAAAAGCCTGTCCCTTCTGTTGTTTTTTATACCTTTATGTACCTATGTGCTTTTGCTGCCATTTCAATTGCCCTACGGGGACAATTAAAGTTTATTGAATTTAATTGAATTCTCACCACAATCTTGGACAGAAAATGAGACCACAGAAATGTAGGTGAAGAGTGAGGTTTGAACCCTGAAGTGCTGTGTCCACAGACAAAGACAATACCGTTGTGCCAAAGTATCCTTAGCTGTTTTGTGAGCTCTGAAGTGGAGTGAAGAAGCTGAGATCATAAAAATATGAGGAATAAAGATGAAAAATGAGGTTTGAACCCTCAAGCTCACCTTCCAGAGTCCAAGACTCTACCGTTACACCACAGTGGCCTTGATGTGTTTGAGGGTGATCACTCTATTGGGGCATATTTGACCAAAGGGAAGATTTGACTAAAGAGATGATTGCCCTCTACTGGCCCACCAACATCACTTCCAGCAACAACTTAGGTCTCCCATCCAAGTACTAACCAAGCCCACACCTGCTTAGCTTTTGCCATTCAGCAGGAGCAGATCGCATGGTGGTATGGCTGCTGATAAAATGCCTCTTCATTTTATAACACACAAACTGCACAGTGGGTAATCTGAAATATTTAATGAGAATGTGTATGCATGTTAGCTAACCATATGAACATAATGAACACAAAGTAGACAAGGAGGCAAATTATAAACCAACAGCATAACATATGTAAGCTACTTTGTGAAAACCTTTGTTTCATTTAATGGGGGACTTTGAAGGATACATTTTCAGGGCTGCCAGATTTCAGAAAAAAAATATTTAATAATTCTCCCAAACGGGGGATTCCCCCCCCCCCCCCCCCCCCCCAACAAGGTTGGAAAACAAACGAAAACGACCTGCATTCGGATGCAGTAACCGACAGCAAACCTTTCTGTGTTCGCGCTTCCAATTAACAATGCACAAAGTAACCTATGTATGAAATTTCCTATAGCATAGTAATCACAATTTCAATCACAATTTTTCTTTAGGCAACGTGTGCATTACACACACATTTGAGTATTTTTGTTGCATTCCTTGTTATATAAATCTAAAATAGAAACTTTCCATAATTTGTGGATACTAATCCCTTTGTTGAATATTGGTAACAATCGCATTCGTTTAGGCTATCGGCTATCATCTTTTCCTGTTGTGGTGAAGAAATAGCATGAGCTGTCCAGATTATTGAAATAATTTGATTCAAAACTAGTGTTTCGCTCACACGCTCTGGTGGCTATGCAAATAAAGTTTGAACATAATATTTTTTAAATTCAAAATCACTCTTTAATGAATGCGGAGGAGACCATTCATCACTAATTTACAACCTCCCTTAATTACATTATAGGCATTTAGCTGATGCTCTTATCCAGAGCGACTTACACAACTTTTTAGCATTTTTTTTAATTTTTTTTACATATTATCCATTCAGACAGCTGGATATATACTGAAGCGATTCAGGTTAAGTACCTTGCTCAAGGGTACAACGGCAGTGTCCAACCGGGGAATCGAACCTGCAACCTTTCGGTTACAAGGCCACTTCCTTAACCATTATACTACACTGCCGCCCTGCATATCTGTCTGCAAGGTGCAGGTATTAAGAATACACTCTCCATGCTGTATCGTTGGTGTCTGCACTCATCCCCGTTCCGCAGTAGAGGTGCGCAACTTTCTCCCTTTAATTACCCAGATAGCAAGCGAACGTTGAATCGACGTGGATTCAACATCAATTTGCTCATCGAAATCACGTTGAAAGCTAATGGAGTGAGTCAGTGATGGCAACAAACATTAAAACTTTTAAATATCATGTAAATATTTAACCTTGATTATTCAATATTTGTCGGTATTCTGACAACGTGATCTCGATGAGCAAATTGATGTTGAATCAACGTCGGAATTCCACATTGAATCTACGTCGATTCAACGTTCGCTTGCTATCTGGGAGGTGTTCACCAATACACTTTCTGCACTGTAACATCTCTATCTGTCACCTTCTATGCTTCCCCCTGACTGAATAAACATGAATAAAAAATTAATAAGGAGAATGGACAGCCCACTCTCCTATTCAAAAGTAATCACAATTTCAATTTCCAACATTGTTCACTGCAATCTTTGCTTTCAAACATTCAAACCATACATTCAAAGTCATATGGACAACACAGTTTTGCGCTAAAAGTTTATTAACGTTAACACACAGAGCACGATAGCCTACAGAACTGCTTGCTAAGCTGCTAAATTAGCTGATAGCAACATACGATCGAATAGGAATCAACTGCTTAAATATCAGGAATATTAACTGACATATAGTGTATATATAGTTCTGTGGATATGACTCACTCTTGTACCATAGTCAGAATCTCTGCCATAGTTATGCGAATAAACGCTCTATGTATATTACGTTTTTACTTCCGGGTTACTTGCTGAAATTGTTGGATGAGTGCACAATTCTGCAGGTGAGTGTGTTCCTGAATTCCCTCAACAACACCCCGGAAATAAGGGGTTCGTTTTGGTAATTTATTTAACCAAGCTTGCATCGATAAATGGAACTAGTTAGCTGGCTTTGTAGAGAACACTAGCTAGACAGGGACCATTGAATGAACAAGCCAGCTAATGTTAGCAAGATCGTTTTGCAGGCATGCAACTTGACGCGCCCCGCCCCGCTAATGTGTTAGCTAATGTTTTTATGGCTTGTCACGTTGGTAAATATAGCGAAAGTCTTTTTATATGGTTACCATTTACAAAGTAACATTATACTCCATTATACATGTATCTTGTTGCTAGTTATCTGTCAAATTATTTAAACCTAGAAAAAAAAATCTGATTATTTTGAGTAAGTTCACTAGTAAAATGCAACACTGCGTAACTTCCAATTTAAACACTCATAATTTACAATTACAGTAACAATGGTATGGATGTTGAGTTTTTTCCACACCTATGAATACATTTACCTTGACTCGACTGCATGGACTTCTTGTCTGGAGCAAGATGCTTTATTCATTCTTTCTCATAAGCCACTATCAGTCTAGCTCACTAAATATGATGATAGATATGTTTGCTTTTCATGACTGTCCCTCAGATTTATATAACTAGGTTAGTAATCAAGTTTACGATGATCCACTTTAGTTAAGAGCAGCAATAGCTAGCTTTCTGCCTTGGCTGTTTTCTTTTTGTATTTTTCTGTCATATCAGGTGTTATTCCAGATGTCAAAATATTTCAGATTTATAAGTACATGTGGTCATATGTAAGTACATACTGGCTATAGAAAGTTTGCACATCCTTTCATAAATATGCACAGTGAAAATGGTGACGTTAAATCCCCCCATGAAGTTTAATTAGAGTTTGAAGTCGGCCATCTCATATCCTTGTATATAACAGTACTACCACATTTTGACCACAAGATGGTGCCATTTTAACAGATAGTTGATATGGCACCATCTTGTTGTCAAAATGTGGTAGTACTATATGTGATATACATCTCATATCCTTGTCTTTCACATAGTACTACCACATTTTGACCACAAGATGGTGCCATTTCAACTATCTGTTAAAATGGCACCATCTTGTGGTCAAAATCTGGTAGTACTGTTATATACAAGGATATGAGATGGCCAACTTCAAACTCTAATTAAACTTCATAGGGGGATTTAACCATCACCATTTTCACTGTGCATATTTATAAATATATGAAGAAATAATAATCCAAGTCACAGCTTCTCATGTGTTTTCCCGCATAATTTATGCTAAGAGATATTGGTGATTTTAAACATGTTTCAACCTCTCTTTTTCACTCCAGCTTTTCTGCAGCCCCGCAAGCAATTGTGGCCCCGGTTTATCCGTGTGCAAACCCAGTGCGTACGTTCTGAAGTGTGCCGGCGTCCCAGGTGCGGTGGTATGTATATTTTATGTCTCAGACTCAGGTCCCAGGGCCTCGTTGTCACGACTTTGGCCTGGTTCATATCTCAACACTTGTGAATTGTAGTATCAGAATCCATGTCAAGAACTAGGCCCGTTACAGGTCTCGAGAATTTACGGCAGATACAAGTCTTAAGGCCTCAGAGTGCGACCAGCAGCTGCAACAAGCCTTAAGACCGTCTGGAATCTGCCCTGGGTGGATCCATGACCCAAAACCTCTGAAATCAGTGCCGTCCTAAGAACTCTGTGTTGCTCATATGCTCGACCTAAGTCCCAAGACATTTGTCATTCAGCCCAGTGTGTGTACCAGTACCATGTCCTGAAATCCAATCCATAGGTACGCTACCCAGCACCAAGGCATATGCATCAGGGAAGCACTGTGGGCGTCTAACAGATGAGCTGACCATGCGGAGGAGAAGCAGGAAGTCCCCAGACGGAGGAGCTGTGTAAGTATGAGTTTTGCTTTCTTTTTGTTTTTATGCACCACATTTGGTGTAGATTAGTGTATTACTACTTACAGTCTTACATACTTCTATGCAATCAAATCAATTTGTTTTAACTAAAACAAACGAATTTGATTATAGTTGTATGTGATACTGTCTGTAGTAATGCACTAATGGAGGGTGGGGTCTGACTGAATTCTCGACTTTTTCACCTTACAGCCAAAAAGTTTGTGCTCCAAAAAAGTTGCATAACCCCTGCGTTTTGCTCCCAACTTTCAGGGGGGGGGCCACAACCGCCACTTCCCCTTCATTCACACAACTCCCCCACCCTTGGGGACCACCGCATCCATACCACTACCCCACCCTTGGGGACCACCGCATCCATACAACTCCCCCGCCCTTGGGGACCACCAACATTGCTTAGGTGTGGCACTCGGGGAATCGAACCAGCGACCTTTACCCACGTGAAGTGCGGTCCAACCTCCTACGCCACGGAGTCCTTCGCATTTGTGATTTGTTTTTCTACAAACTTAAATGGCACAATGGTACAATGGTACAACGGTACAACGGAAAAAAGTTGTGCAAACCTGAATGGGGATTGAACCCCAGATCTTGGCGTTGCTAAACCAGAACCATTCCTTTGAGCCACTGTAACTTGCATTTCTTTGTTGGGTTTTCCTGCAGTGAATTCATGAAGATGCAAAAAGAGAGGAGAAAGAACATTCAAAAAGCCTGTCCCTTCTGTTGTTTTTTATACCTTTATGTACCTATGTGCTTTTGCTGCCATTTCAATTGCCCTACGGGGACAATTAAAGTTTATTGAATTTAATTGAATTCTCACCACAATCTTGGACAGAAAATGAGACCACAGAAATGTAGGTGAAGAGTGAGGTTTGAACCCTGAAGTGCTGTGTCCACAGACAAAGACAATACCGTTGTGCCAAAGTATCCTTAGCTGTTTTGTGAGCTCTGAAGTGGAGTGAAGAAGCTGAGATCATAAAAATATGAGGAATAAAGATGAAAAATGAGGTTTGAACCCTCAAGCTCACCTTCCAGAGTCCAAGACTCTACCGTTACGCCACAGTGGCCTTGATGTGTTTGAGGGTGATCACTCTATTGGGGCATATTTGACCAAAGGGAAGATTTGACTAAAGAGATGATTGCCCTCTACTGGCCCACCAACATCACTTCCAGCAACAACTTAGGTCTCCCATCCAAGTACTAACCAAGCCCACACCTGCTTAGCTTTTGCCATTCAGCAGGAGCAGATCGCATGGTGGTATGGCTGCTGATAAAATGCCTCTTCATTTTATAACACACAAACTGCACAGTGGGTAATCTGAAATATTTAATGAGAATGTGTATGCATGTTAGCTAACCATATGAACATAATGAACACAAAGTAGACAAGGAGGCAAATTATAAACCAACAGCATAACATATGTAAGCTACTTTGTGAAAACCTTTGTTTCATTTAATGGGGGACTTTGAAGGATACATTTTCAGGGCTGCCAGATTTCAGAAAAAAAATATTTAATAATTCCCCCAAACGGGGGATTCCCCCCCCCCCCCCCCCCCCAACAAGGTTGGAAAACAAACGAAAACGACCTGCATTCGGATGCAGTAACCGACAGCAAACCTTTCTGTGTTCGCGCTTCCAATTAACAATGCACAAAGTAACCTATGTATGAAATTTCCTATAGCATAGTAATCACAATTTCAATCACAATTTTTCTTTAGGCAACGTGTGCATTACACACACATTTGAGTATTTTTGTTGCATTCCTTGTTATATAAATCTAAAATAGAAACTTTCCATAATTTGTGGATACTAATCCCTTTGTTGAATATTGGTAACAATCGCATTCGTTTAGGCTATCGGCTATCATCTTTTCCTGTTGTGGTGAAGAAATAGCATGAGCTGTCCAGATTATTGAAATAATTTGATTCAAAACTAGTGTTTCGCTCACACGCTCTGGTGGCTATGCAAATAAAGTTTGAACATAATATTTTTTAAATTCAAAATCACTCTTTAATGAATGCGGAGGAGACCATTCATCACTAATTTACAACCTCCCTTAATTACATTATAGGCATTTAGCTGATGCTCTTATCCAGAGCGACTTACACAACTTTTTAGCATTTTTTTTTTTTTACATATTATCCATTCAGACAGCTGGATATATACTGAAGCGATTCAGGTTAAGTACCTTGCTCAAGGGTACAACGGCAGTGTCCAACCGGGGAATCGAACCTGCAACCTTTCGGTTACAAGGCCACTTCCTTAACCATTATACTACACTGCCGCCCTGCATATCTGTCTGCAAGGTGCAGGTATTAAGAATACACTCTCCATGCTGTATCGTTGGTGTCTGCACTCATCCCCGTTCCGCAGTAGAGGTGCGCAACTTTCTCCCTTTAATTACCCAGATAGCAAGCGAACGTTGAATCGACGTGGATTCAACATCAATTTGCTCATCGAAATCACGTTGAAAGCTAATGGAGTGAGTCAGTGATGGCAACAAACATTAAAACTTTTAAATATCATGTAAATATTTAACCTTGATTATTCAATATTTGTCGGTATTCTGACAACGTGATCTCGATGAGCAAATTGATGTTGAATCAACGTCGGAATTCCACATTGAATCTACGTCGATTCAACGTTCGCTTGCTATCTGGGAGGTGTTCACCAATACACTTTCTGCACTGTAACATCTATATCTGTCACCTTCTATGCTTCCCCCTGACTGAATAAACATGAATAAAAAATTAATAAGGAGAATGGACAGCCCACTCTCCTATTCAAAAGTAATCACAATTTCAATTTCCAACATTGTTCACTGCAATCTTTGCTTTCAAACATTCAAACCATACATTCAAAGTCATATGGACAACACAGTTTTGCGCTAAAAGTTTATTAACGTTAACACACAGAGCACGATAGCCTACAGAACTGCTTGCTAAGCTGCTAAATTAGCTGATAGCAACATACGATCGAATAGGAATCAACTGCTTAAATATCAGGAATATTAACTGACATATAGTGTATATATAGTTCTGTGGATATGACTCACTCTTGTACCATAGTCAGAATCTCTGCCATAGTTATGCGAATAAACGCTCTATGTATATTACGTTTTTACTTCCGGGTTACTTGCTGAAATTGTTGGATGAGTGCACAATTCTGCAGGTGAGTGTGTTCCTGAATTCCCTCAACAACACCCCGGAAATAAGGGGTTCGTTTTGGTAATTTATTTAACCAAGCTTGCATCGATAAATGGAACTAGTTAGCTGGCTTTGTAGAGAACACTAGCTAGACAGGGACCATTGAATGAACAAGCCAGCTAATGTTAGCAAGATCCTTTAAGCAGGCATGCAACTTGACGCGCCCCGCCCCGCTAATGTTTTTATGGCTTGTCACGTTGGTAAATATAGCGAAAGTCTTTTTATATGGTTACCATTTACAAAGTAACATTATACTCCATTATACATGTATCTTGTTGCTAGTTATCTGTCAAATTATTTAAACCTAGAAAAAAAAATCTGATTATTTTGAGTAAGTTCACTAGTAAAATGCAACACTGCGTAACTTCCAATTTAAACACTCATAATTTACAATTACAGTAACAATGGTATGGATGTTGAGTTTTTTCCACACCTATGAATACATTTACCTTGACTCGACTGCATGGACTTCTTGTCTGGAGCAAGATGCTTTATTCATTCTTTCTCATAAGCCACTATCAGTCTAGCTCACTAAATATGATGATAGATATGTTTGCTTTTCATGACTGTCCCTCAGATTTATATAACTAGGTTAGTAATCAAGTTTACGATGATCCACTTTAGTTAAGAGCAGCAATAGCTAGCTTTCTGCCTTGGCTGTTTTCTTTTTGTATTTTTCTGTCATATCAGGTGTTATTCCAGATGTCAAAATATTTCAGATTTATAAGTACATGTGGTCATATGTAAGTACATACTGGCTATAGAAAGTTTGCACATCCTTTCATAAATATGCACAGTGAAAATGGTGACGTTAAATCCCCCCATGAAGTTTAATTAGAGTTTGAAGTCGGCCATCTCATATCCTTGTATATAACAGTACTACCACATTTTGACCACAAGATGGTGCCATTTTAACAGATAGTTGATATGGCACCATCTTGTGGTCAAAATGTGGTAGTACTATATGTGATATACATCTCATATCCTTGTCTTTCACATAGTACTACCACATTTTGACCACAAGATGGTGCCATTTCAACTATCTGTTAAAATGGCACCATCTTGTGGTCAAAATGTGGTAGTACTGTTATATACAAGGATATGAGATGGCCAACTTCAAACTCTAATTAAACTTCATAGGGGGATTTAACCATCACCATTTTCACTGTGCATATTTATAAATATATGAAGAAATAATAATCCAAGTCACAGCTTCTCATGTGTTTTCCCGCATAATTTATGCTAAGAGATATTGGTGATTTTAAACATGTTTCAACCTCTCTTTTTCACTCCAGCTTTTCTGCAGCCCCGCAAGCAATTGTGGCCCCGGTTTATCCGTGTGCAAACCCAGTGCGTACGTTCTGAAGTGTGCCGGCGTCCCAGGTGCGGTGGTATGTATATTTTATGTCTCAGACTCAGGTCCCAGGGCCTCGTTGTCACGACTTTGGCCTGGTTCATATCTCAACACTTGTGAATTGTAGTATCAGAATCCATGTCAAGAACTAGGCCCGTTACAGGTCTCGAGAATTTACGGCAGATACAAGTCTTAAGGCCTCAGAGTGCGACCAGCAGCTGCAACAAGCCTTAAGACCGTCTGGAATCTGCCCTGGGTGGATCCATGACCCAAAACCTCTGAAATCAGTGCCGTCCTAAGAACTCTGTGTTGCTCATATGCTCGACCTAAGTCCCAAGACATTTGTCATTCAGCCCAGTGTGTGTACCAGTACCATGTCCTGAAATCCAATCCATAGGTACGCTACCCAGCACCAAGGCATATGCATCAGGGAAGCACTGTGGGCGTCTAACAGATGAGCTGACCATGCGGAGGAGAAGCAGGAAGTCCCCAGACGGAGGAGCTGTGTAAGTATGAGTTTTGCTTTCTTTTTGTTTTTATGCACCACATTTGGTGTAGATTAGTGTATTACTACTTACAGTCTTACATACTTCTATGCAATCAAATCAATTTGTTTTAACTAAAACAAACGAATTTGATTATAGTTGTATGTGATACTGTCTGTAGTAATGCACTAATGGAGGGTGGGGTCTGACTGAATTCTCGACTTTTTCACCTTACAGCCAAAAAGTTTGTGCTCCAAAAAAGTTGCATAACCCCTGCGTTTTGCTCCCAACTTTCAGGGGGGGGGCCACAACCGCCACTTCCCCTTCATTCACACAACTCCCCCACCCTTGGGGACCACCGCATCCATACCACTCCCCCACCCTTGGGGACCACCGCATCCATACAACTCCCCCGCCCTTGGGGACCACCAACATTGCTTAGGTGTGGCACTCGGGGAATCGAACCAGCGACCTTTACCCACGTGAAGTGCGGTCCAACCTCCTACGCCACGGAGTCCTTCGCATTTGTGATTTGTTTTTCTACAAACTTAAATGGCACAATGGTACAATGGTACAACGGTACAACGGAAAAAAGTTGTGCAAACCTGAATGGGGATTGAACCCCAGACCTTGGCGTTGCTAAACCAGAACCATTCCTTTGAGCCACTGTAACTTGCATTTCTTTGTTGGGTTTTCCTGCAGTGAATTCATGAAGATGCAAAAAGAGAGGAGAAAGAACATTCAAAAAGCCTGTCCCTTCTGTTGTTTTTTATACCTTTATGTACCTATGTGCTTTTGCTGCCATTTCAATTGCCCTACGGGGACAATTAAAGTTTATTGAATTTAATTGAATTCTCACCACAATCTTGGACAGAAAATGAGACCACAGAAATGTAGGTGAAGAGTGAGGTTTGAACCCTGAAGTGCTGTGTCCACAGACAAAGACAATACCGTTGTGCCAAAGTATCCTTAGCTGTTTTGTGAGCTCTGAAGTGGAGTGAAGAAGCTGAGATCATAAAAATATGAGGAATAAAGATGAAAAATGAGGTTTGAACCCTCAAGCTCACCTTCCAGAGTCCAAGACTCTACCGTTACGCCACAGTGGCCTTGATGTGTTTGAGGGTGATCACTCTATTGGGGCATATTTGACCAAAGGGAAGATTTGACTAAAGAGATGATTGCCCTCTACTGGCCCACCAACATCACTTCCAGCAACAACTTAGGTCTCCCATCCAAGTACTAACCAAGCCCACACCTGCTTAGCTTTTGCCATTCAGCAGGAGCAGATCGCATGGTGGTATGGCTGCTGATAAAATGCCTCTTCATTTTATAACACACAAACTGCACAGTGGGTAATCTGAAATATTTAATGAGAATGTGTATGCATGTTAGCTAACCATATGAACATAATGAACACAAAGTAGACAAGGAGGCAAATTATAAACCAACAGCATAACATATGTAAGCTACTTTGTGAAAACCTTTGTTTCATTTAATGGGGGACTTTGAAGGATACATTTTCAGGGCTGCCAGATTTCAGAAAAAAAATATTTAATAATTCCCCCAAACGGGGGATTCCCCCCCCCCCCCCCCCCCAACAAGGTTGGAAAACAAACGAAAACGACCTGCATTCGGATGCAGTAACCGACAGCAAACCTTTCTGTGTTCGCGCTTCCAATTAACAATGCACAAAGTAACCTATGTATGAAATTTCCTATAGCATAGTAATCACAATTTCAATCACAATTTTTCTTTAGGCAACGTGTGCATTACACACACATTTGAGTATTTTTGTTGCATTCCTTGTTATATAAATCTAAAATAGAAACTTTCCATAATTTGTGGATACTAATCCCTTTGTTGAATATTGGTAACAATCGCATTCGTTTAGGCTATCGGCTATCATCTTTTCCTGTTGTGGTGAAGAAATAGCATGAGCTGTCCAGATTATTGAAATAATTTGATTCAAAACTAGTGTTTCGCTCACACGCTCTGGTGGCTATGCAAATAAAGTTTGAACATAATATTTTTTAAATTCAAAATCACTCTTTAATGAATGCGGAGGAGACCATTCATCACTAATTTACAACCTCCCTTAATTACATTATAGGCATTTAGCTGATGCTCTTATCCAGAGCGACTTACACAACTTTTTAGCATTTTTTTTTTTTTACATATTATCCATTCAGACAGCTGGATATATACTGAAGCGATTCAGGTTAAGTACCTTGCTCAAGGGTACAACGGCAGTGTCCAACCGGGGAATCGAACCTGCAACCTTTCGGTTACAAGGCCACTTCCTTAACCATTATACTACACTGCCGCCCTGCATATCTGTCTGCAAGGTGCAGGTATTAAGAATACACTCTCCATGCTGTATCGTTGGTGTCTGCACTCATCCCCGTTCCGCAGTAGAGGTGCGCAACTTTCTCCCTTTAATTACCCAGATAGCAAGCGAACGTTGAATCGACGTGGATTCAACATCAATTTGCTCATCGAAATCACGTTGAAAGCTAATGGAGTGAGTCAGTGATGGCAACAAACATTAAAACTTTTAAATATCATGTAAATATTTAACCTTGATTATTCAATATTTGTCGGTATTCTGACAACGTGATCTCGATGAGCAAATTGATGTTGAATCAACGTCGGAATTCCACATTGAATCTACGTCGATTCAACGTTCGCTTGCTATCTGGGAGGTGTTCACCAATACACTTTCTGCACTGTAACATCTATATCTGTCACCTTCTATGCTTCCCCCTGACTGAATAAACATGAATAAAAAATTAATAAGGAGAATGGACAGCCCACTCTCCTATTCAAAAGTAATCACAATTTCAATTTCCAACATTGTTCACTGCAATCTTTGCTTTCAAACATTCAAACCATACATTCAAAGTCATATGGACAACACAGTTTTGCGCTAAAAGTTTATTAACGTTAACACACAGAGCACGATAGCCTACAGAACTGCTTGCTAAGCTGCTAAATTAGCTGATAGCAACATACGATCGAATAGGAATCAACTGCTTAAATATCAGGAATATTAACTGACATATAGTGTATATATAGTTCTGTGGATATGACTCACTCTTGTACCATAGTCAGAATCTCTGCCATAGTTATGCGAATAAACGCTCTATGTATATTACGTTTTTACTTCCGGGTTACTTGCTGAAATTGTTGGATGAGTGCACAATTCTGCAGGTGAGTGTGTTCCTGAATTCCCTCAACAACACCCCGGAAATAAGGGGTTCGTTTTGGTAATTTATTTAACCAAGCTTGCATCGATAAATGGAACTAGTTAGCTGGCTTTGTAGAGAACACTAGCTAGACAGGGACCATTGAATGAACAAGCCAGCTAATGTTAGCAAGATCCTTTAAGCAGGCATGCAACTTGACGCGCCCCGCCCCGCTAATGTTTTTATGGCTTGTCACGTTGGTAAATATAGCGAAAGTCTTTTTATATGGTTACCATTTACAAAGTAACATTATACTCCATTATACATGTATCTTGTTGCTAGTTATCTGTCAAATTATTTAAACCTAGAAAAAAAAATCTGATTATTTTGAGTAAGTTCACTAGTAAAATGCAACACTGCGTAACTTCCAATTTAAACACTCATAATTTACAATTACAGTAACAATGGTATGGATGTTGAGTTTTTTCCACACCTATGAATACATTTACCTTGACTCGACTGCATGGACTTCTTGTCTGGAGCAAGATGCTTTATTCATTCTTTCTCATAAGCCACTATCAGTCTAGCTCACTAAATATGATGATAGATATGTTTGCTTTTCATGACTGTCCCTCAGATTTATATAACTAGGTTAGTAATCAAGTTTACGATGATCCACTTTAGTTAAGAGCAGCAATAGCTAGCTTTCTGCCTTGGCTGTTTTCTTTTTGTATTTTTCTGTCATATCAGGTGTTATTCCAGATGTCAAAATATTTCAGATTTATAAGTACATGTGGTCATATGTAAGTACATACTGGCTATAGAAAGTTTGCACATCCTTTCATAAATATGCACAGTGAAAATGGTGACGTTAAATCCCCCCATGAAGTTTAATTAGAGTTTGAAGTCGGCCATCTCATATCCTTGTATATAACAGTACTACCACATTTTGACCACAAGATGGTGCCATTTTAACAGATAGTTGATATGGCACCATCTTGTGGTCAAAATGTGGTAGTACTATATGTGATATACATCTCATATCCTTGTCTTTCACATAGTACTACCACATTTTGACCACAAGATGGTGCCATTTCAACTATCTGTTAAAATGGCACCATCTTGTGGTCAAAATGTGGTAGTACTGTTATATACAAGGATATGAGATGGCCAACTTCAAACTCTAATTAAACTTCATAGGGGGATTTAACCATCACCATTTTCACTGTGCATATTTATAAATATATGAAGAAATAATAATCCAAGTCACAGCTTCTCATGTGTTTTCCCGCATAATTTATGCTAAGAGATATTGGTGATTTTAAACATGTTTCAACCTCTCTTTTTCACTCCAGCTTTTCTGCAGCCCCGCAAGCAATTGTGGCCCCGGTTTATCCGTGTGCAAACCCAGTGCGTACGTTCTGAAGTGTGCCGGCGTCCCAGGTGCGGTGGTATGTATATTTTATGTCTCAGACTCAGGTCCCAGGGCCTCGTTGTCACGACTTTGGCCTGGTTCATATCTCAACACTTGTGAATTGTAGTATCAGAATCCATGTCAAGAACTAGGCCCGTTACAGGTCTCGAGAATTTACGGCAGATACAAGTCTTAAGGCCTCAGAGTGCGACCAGCAGCTGCAACAAGCCTTAAGACCGTCTGGAATCTGCCCTGGGTGGATCCATGACCCAAAACCTCTGAAATCAGTGCCGTCCTAAGAACTCTGTGTTGCTCATATGCTCGACCTAAGTCCCAAGACATTTGTCATTCAGCCCAGTGTGTGTACCAGTACCATGTCCTGAAATCCAATCCATAGGTACGCTACCCAGCACCAAGGCATATGCATCAGGGAAGCACTGTGGGCGTCTAACAGATGAGCTGACCATGCGGAGGAGAAGCAGGAAGTCCCCAGACGGAGGAGCTGTGTAAGTATGAGTTTTGCTTTCTTTTTGTTTTTATGCACCACATTTGGTGTAGATTAGTGTATTACTACTTACAGTCTTACATACTTCTATGCAATCAAATCAATTTGTTTTAACTAAAACAAACGAATTTGATTATAGTTGTATGTGATACTGTCTGTAGTAATGCACTAATGGAGGGTGGGGTCTGACTGAATTCTCGACTTTTTCACCTTACAGCCAAAAAGTTTGTGCTCCAAAAAAGTTGCATAACCCCTGCGTTTTGCTCCCAACTTTCAGGGGGGGGGCCACAACCGCCACTTCCCCTTCATTCACACAACTCCCCCACCCTTGGGGACCACCGCATCCATACCACTCCCCCACCCTTGGGGACCACCGCATCCATACAACTCCCCCGCCCTTGGGGACCACCAACATTGCTTAGGTGTGGCACTCGGGGAATCGAACCAGCGACCTTTACCCACGTGAAGTGCGGTCCAACCTCCTACGCCACGGAGTCCTTCGCATTTGTGATTTGTTTTTCTACAAACTTAAATGGCACAATGGTACAATGGTACAACGGTACAACGGAAAAAAGTTGTGCAAACCTGAATGGGGATTGAACCCCAGACCTTGGCGTTGCTAAACCAGAACCATTCCTTTGAGCCACTGTAACTTGCATTTCTTTGTTGGGTTTTCCTGCAGTGAATTCATGAAGATGCAAAAAGAGAGGAGAAAGAACATTCAAAAAGCCTGTCCCTTCTGTTGTTTTTTATACCTTTATGTACCTATGTGCTTTTGCTGCCATTTCAATTGCCCTACGGGGACAATTAAAGTTTATTGAATTTAATTGAATTCTCACCACAATCTTGGACAGAAAATGAGACCACAGAAATGTAGGTGAAGAGTGAGGTTTGAACCCTGAAGTGCTGTGTCCACAGACAAAGACAATACCGTTGTGCCAAAGTATCCTTAGCTGTTTTGTGAGCTCTGAAGTGGAGTGAAGAAGCTGAGATCATAAAAATATGAGGAATAAAGATGAAAAATGAGGTTTGAACCCTCAAGCTCACCTTCCAGAGTCCAAGACTCTACCGTTACGCCACAGTGGCCTTGATGTGTTTGAGGGTGATCACTCTATTGGGGCATATTTGACCAAAGGGAAGATTTGACTAAAGAGATGATTGCCCTCTACTGGCCCACCAACATCACTTCCAGCAACAACTTAGGTCTCCCATCCAAGTACTAACCAAGCCCACACCTGCTTAGCTTTTGCCATTCAGCAGGAGCAGATCGCATGGTGGTATGGCTGCTGATAAAATGCCTCTTCATTTTATAACACACAAACTGCACAGTGGGTAATCTGAAATATTTAATGAGAATGTGTATGCATGTTAGCTAACCATATGAACATAATGAACACAAAGTAGACAAGGAGGCAAATTATAAACCAACAGCATAACATATGTAAGCTACTTTGTGAAAACCTTTGTTTCATTTAATGGGGGACTTTGAAGGATACATTTTCAGGGCTGCCAGATTTCAGAAAAAAAATATTTAATAATTCCCCCAAACGGGGGATTCCCCCCCCCCCCCCCCCCCAACAAGGTTGGAAAACAAACGAAAACGACCTGCATTCGGATGCAGTAACCGACAGCAAACCTTTCTGTGTTCGCGCTTCCAATTAACAATGCACAAAGTAACCTATGTATGAAATTTCCTATAGCATAGTAATCACAATTTCAATCACAATTTTTCTTTAGGCAACGTGTGCATTACACACACATTTGAGTATTTTTGTTGCATTCCTTGTTATATAAATCTAAAATAGAAACTTTCCATAATTTGTGGATACTAATCCCTTTGTTGAATATTGGTAACAATCGCATTCGTTTAGGCTATCGGCTATCATCTTTTCCTGTTGTGGTGAAGAAATAGCATGAGCTGTCCAGATTATTGAAATAATTTGATTCAAAACTAGTGTTTCGCTCACACGCTCTGGTGGCTATGCAAATAAAGTTTGAACATAATATTTTTTAAATTCAAAATCACTCTTTAATGAATGCGGAGGAGACCATTCATCACTAATTTACAACCTCCCTTAATTACATTATAGGCATTTAGCTGATGCTCTTATCCAGAGCGACTTACACAACTTTTTAGCATTTTTTTTTTTTTTACATATTATCCATTCAGACAGCTGGATATATACTGAAGCGATTCAGGTTAAGTACCTTGCTCAAGGGTACAACGGCAGTGTCCAACCGGGGAATCGAACCTGCAACCTTTCGGTTACAAGGCCACTTCCTTAACCATTATACTACACTGCCGCCCCTGCATATCTGTCTGCAAGGTGCAGGTATTAAGAATACACTCTCCATGCTGTATCGTTGGTGTCTGCACTCATCCCCGTTCCGCAGTAGAGGTGCGCAACTTTCTCCCTTTAATTACCCAGATAGCAAGGCGAACGTTGAATCGACGTGGATTCAACATCAATTTGCTCATCGAAATCACGTTGAAAGCTAATGGAGTGAGTCAGTGATGGCAACAAACATTAAAACTTTTAAATATCATGTAAATATTTAACCTTGATTATTCAATATTTGTCGGTATTCTGACAACGTGATCTCGATGAGCAAATTGATGTTGAATCAACGTCGGAATTCCACATTGAATCTACGTCGATTCAACGTTCGCTTGCTATCTGGGAGGTGTTCACCAATACACTTTCTGCACTGTAACATCTCTATCTGTCACCTTCTATGCTTCCCCCTGACTGAATAAACATGAATAAAAAATTAATAAGGAGAATGGACAGCCCACTCTCCTATTCAAAAGTAATCACAATTCAATTTCCAACATTGTTCACTGCAATCTTTGCTTTCAAACATTCAAACCATACATTCAAAGTCATATGGACAACACAGTTTTGCGCTAAAAGTTTATTAACGTTAACACACAGAGCACGATAGCCTACAGAACTGCTTGCTAAGCTGCTAAATTAGCTGATAGCAACATACGATCGAATAGGAATCAACTGCTTAAATATCAGGAATATTAACTGACATATAGTGTATATATAGTTCTGTGGATATGACTCACTCTTGTACCATAGTCAGAATCTCTGCCATAGTTATGCGAATAAACGCTCTATGTATATTACGTTTTTACTTCCGGGTTACTTGCTGAAATTGTTGGATGAGTGCACAATTCTGCAGGTGAGTGTGTTCCTGAATTCCCTCAACAACACCCCGGAAATAAGGGGTTCGTTTTGGTAATTTATTTAACCAAGCTTGCATCGATAAATGGAACTAGTTAGCTGGCTTTGTAGAGAACACTAGCTAGACAGGGACCATTGAATGAACAAGCCAGCTAATGTTAGCAAGATCCTTTAAGCAGGCATGCAACTTGACGCGCCCCGCCCCGCTAATGTTTTTATGGCTTGTCACGTTGGTAAATATAGCGAAAGTCTTTTTATATGGTTACCATTTACAAAGTAACATTATACTCCATTATACATGTATCTTGTTGCTAGTTATCTGTCAAATTATTTAAACCTAGAAAAAAAAATCTGATTATTTTGAGTAAGTTCACTAGTAAAATGCAACACTGCGTAACTTCCAATTTAAACACTCATAATTTACAATTACAGTAACAATGGTATGGATGTTGAGTTTTTTCCACACCTATGAATACATTTACCTTGACTCGACTGCATGGACTTCTTGTCTGGAGCAAGATGCTTTATTCATTCTTTCTCATAAGCCACTATCAGTCTAGCTCACTAAATATGATGATAGATATGTTTGCTTTTCATGACTGTCCCTCAGATTTATATAACTAGGTTAGTAATCAAGTTTACGATGATCCACTTTAGTTAAGAGCAGCAATAGCTAGCTTTCTGCCTTGGCTGTTTTCTTTTTGTATTTTTCTGTCATATCAGGTGTTATTCCAGATGTCAAAATATTTCAGATTTATAAGTACATGTGGTCATATGTAAGTACATACTGGCTATAGAAAGTTTGCACATCCTTTCATAAATATGCACAGTGAAAATGGTGACGTTAAATCCCCCATGAAGTTTAATTAGAGTTTGAAGTCGGCCATCT
>CM056385.1:8944370-9071637 GCA_029718625.1 Synaphobranchus kaupii
TCTCCGTGAACATTGTGTTCAACAACGTGTTCATCTTTAAGAAGCACAACGGGTCACATATCTTGGAGAGCTGATATCCTCCTGGTGAACGTGCCGTAAGTCCAGGGGGCCTAGAACGGGCCTTGTTAATAATGGACAGAAATGCGATGATGGCATGGCTTCATTAGTGAATGACAGGCCTGTGTCTGCTGAAGCTGCTCTCTGTGAATCAGGCTCTTTAATGAGGCCATTACCTCCTGCAGCTTTGTGCTTCATAAAATCCCTGCCTTGCTCTGGACCTGCTCCCAACTGTCTCTCTTCCACAGGAAATTAACCCCCTCCACCCCTCTCTTTCCTGCCTTCTCCCCCCCTCCTTTTCTCCCGCTTCCCCCTCTCCCTCCCTCGCTCTCTCCCTGCTCTCCCATCTCAACAGATGAAGCTGTGGAATAAGTATAAAGTGACCAGTATCCCATCCCTGGTGTTTGTGGATGCTGCCACAGGAAAGGTGGTCTGCAGGAACGGTCTGTTGGTGGTCCGGGACGACCCCAAAGGTGGGCGGCAGCCTGTATTCTCTGTCATCGTTTTGGAGGGAAAAAATGGCTCTCGGCCCTGAAATGCAGGGGGGGGGGGGGGGGGGGGGGCATAGGGATGGGAGGGGCCTGTCCTCTCCATGAGTCTCTGGTCAAAGCAGGGAAGAAAAGCAGGAAAAGCTTTTCATTCAACGCTGGGGGGGGGGGGGGGGGGGGGTCTGTGACCAACATCTTAATATTTTGACATCAGGCTTTTGAAGCCGTACCAAGACTCTTCCACAGCAGAACAGAAAGAAGAAACATTGTTGATCTCGCAGGGAACCGAACTGCAGGAGCACAGGAAACAGGGCTACAGGGATATCACACAGAACGGCAGGAGCACAGGGAACAGAACGGCAGGAGCACAGGGAAGAGAACGGCAGGAGCACAGGGAACAGAACGGCAGGAGCACAGGGAAGAGAACGGCAGGAGCACAGGGAAGAGAACGGCAGGAAGCACAGGGAAGAGAACGGCAGGAGCACAGGGAACAGAACAGCAGGAGCACAGGGAACAGAACGGCAGGAGCACAGGGAACAGAACGGCAGGAGCACAGGGAACAGAACTGCAGGAGCACAGGGAACAGAACTGCAGGAGCACAGGGAACAGAACGGCAGGAGCACAGGGAACAGGGCTACAGGGATATCACCCAGAGTGCAGATTGGATTTCACATGAGAGCAGTGATACACTCTGCCCCATTAATGAATACCATGCCTGCACTGTACTGCAGTATTATTACTGTTAAAGACATTACTCATGCATCTGCATGAGACCAAGCTAAAGGAACATTAGCAGACACACACACACACGCACACACACACACACACATATATACTCCTCTCTCTGTCTCTCTCTCCTTTGCTCTTTCTCTCTCACACACACACACACACACACACACACGCATCTACTCTCTCTGTCTCTATCTTTCTCTCACACACACACACACACACACACAATCTACTCTCTCTGTCTCTATCTTTCTCTCACACACACACACACACACATCTACTCCACTCTCTCTCATCCACACGTGCACACACACAGGCATATCTACTACTCTCACTCACACTCACTCACACAGACGCACACAACGCATACATGTCCATTTCCCTCTCTCCTTCTCTCTCTTGTGGTCTCTCTTTCTCTCTCTCGCTCTTTCGCTCGCTCACTCTCACACACACACACACACACGCACACTTGTTTTAGAGAGTTAATGTGTGTAATGATAGGATAACCTGGTACACAGTGGCCAGCAAAAATCTCCAGTTTTAAAGAAAAGATCTGAATTTTGTGATGGACTTGGCTGGAGTGTCTGGTACTGAGGGCAGAACAAGCACAAGTGTCTCCTCACCCCTCCCTCTCCGCAGGTCTAGAGTTTCCATGGGGACCCAAGCCGTTTGCGGAGGTGGTAGCGGGGGCCCCTGGTACGGACCGGCGGCCAGACGATAGACAGCGGCTCCCTGGAGGGCTCGTATGTGGGGGGTGTACTTCTCAGCCCACTGGGTGAGTGAGGTCACCGGGCCTTCGGACCCACGGCAGCGGGAACTGAGCAGAGTAAACCCCCTCGGCGGGGGAGGGGCATTCTATTAAAACATTGTGTCTTTTTCAGAATATGGAGGTATGGCAGCCTGACCAGGTGGTATTATCCCTCCAAAGCCGTAAAATTGTGCCCCTCAAGCCAGAGGCACACTGCCCATTTTAAAGCTCAAAAGTCTAGACGATCAGCTGGGTACTTTCTCTGTGACTGTGACAGAGACTTGCTCAAAAACGCAATAGGTCTGCCTCTGCTCACATCCTATTGGATCGGTGAATGACGGCACCTAATCCTTCCATACAACCACTACTAAGGGCCATGTGATTTCTGGATGGGCCAAAATGATGCAATTTACTAATGACTTTTCCTAAGGCTTTCTCTTTGGCCAAGCCGGAGAGTGGCAGGGAGGGATGGGGGAGGGAGGGGCAGTGGGCCATTCTGAAGGAAGCGCGCTCTGTAGTGGAACAGCAATGGTGATGAAGATAATTATGAAAATGATCTTATGTTCAGCATTGTAGGTTCCCTTCACAGAGCAGATCTGAGGAAAGCTGTTTTGGTGATGGTGGTGATGACGATGATGATAATGATGGTGATGATGATGATGATAGTAGTCTCATGGATAAATATGATGATGATGATGATGATGGAGAAGAAAGGGGGCAGGATAGAACAATGTCCTAGTCATGTAGCAGCACTATAGTGTATGTAACAGTAGAAGAGTCCTCAGAGCTGAGACTGGAGAGGGAAATGGCTGGCCAGCAGAGCATATAATGGGCACAGGAAGAAATAAAACACTTAAGTCAGTAACGCCAGCGAGTGAACGACAGGAAATGCTTCAGCTCAGTGCACTTATCCCGGAGGCAGGGCCCAACTTAAATCTCATATCCCAGGCCCTGCGGGCCAAACGCTTTGCTACGGGACATTAAACAGTGATACCCCTCCCTTCCCCTGTCCCTGCCTGCACCAGGAAGCCCCCAGGACCAGTCACTCCCAGGCAGTGACTTCTCTCCCCTCTCTCACACGTCAGTCACACGCTCACACTCGCAGAACGAGTGCCGTCTTGTCACCCTCGCTGTTTTTCCACAGCTTTACACATTGAAAGGACGAACTGGTAAAGCCATTGTGTCTGTTTCTGTGTATAGAGTTAATGCTGTCAAACTGCCCACCCACCCCCAATCAGAAAATACGTTTCAGTCATAAAATACCCCACTTCTGGCCTTGGTGTCCAGTTACTCTCAGTGCTTTTGTCTTTTTCTGGACGTTGAATGACCTGAGGCAGTTGGATGAACTGAATAGAGGGGGGGAGTTGTTCCCAAAACTGTTCTGAAGTTCTGAAGGGACTGCCCTCAAAAGAGCTATGTGTGGGTGAGGGAGTGTTTATGGTGTGTGTTTGTGTATGCCTGTACCTGGAATCAGTGATACATCTGTCTAACCTGTGTGTGTGTGTGTGTTGACAGTGCCCTCCCTGCCGCAGCCTGACACGGGTGCTGGTGGAGTCCTACAGGATGGTGAAGGAGTCGGGCCAGAAGTTTGAGATTGTGTTTGTCAGCGCAGACAGGTGAGACCATAAAACCCATCTGTATCACCACGCAGTTTACATAAGCCCCTTTCACACATGCATCTTTAACCCATAAATGTTCTGCAAATTTATTTAAGATTTATGGAAATCTTCTGCCACAGCTCTAGTGTGAACAATAGCAGCAACATTCCCGTGTAAAGCATGCAAAAGGCTACAACGTTCTTGCGTAAGACCTTTTGTTTCTGGCACAATTTCTTTAATAAATACTTTTACTGAATCTGCCCTCTCGACAATTCTTTTGAACAAATATGAGACTTTGCACATTGAAGATATTGTAGCTACATTGCTTGATTATGTGAGGGAAATTTAAACATTTATTTTAGGAATGTCCTTGCAAACATGTCTTTGTCTATTGTAAGAACAAAATTACAAAATTGTCAATACTTATCCCTGGTAAACTTCTGTACCAGGCTCTTCCAGTTTAAGTTGCTTTTTTAACTCAATGTAGCAAGCTGGGTAACACCACATATCAATGGCACGTATAGCTAGCTATTTAACTTGGCTAACATAATTATTTTTGTTGTATTTTACTGAAAACAACTTTGCATATAAGTATTGATTTTTAGCTGATAAACCATGCTTCCATTGTTTATCTAACGTTAGCTATTTGGGATCATATAACTGAGCTATATTGGCTAAAGATGTTACCGTAAGTTATTTTAAAACTATCACTCTTCAACTGTGTTGTGTTGGTAGGATTTATATCTCTGCCAAAACTATGATTCAGCTTACCCAGATAATTGAACCCGGCAATGTTGAGGTTTCTATGTGTGAAAGGGGCTGTAGATGGGTCGGTATAAGGTTAGGGAAACTGTGCACAGAAGGGGGGGGGGGTTCCCTGTAGTGAAACGTGTACAGTGATGAAGTTTCTTCCTGTTGGGAACTGGGTACAAAGGGAAGGAGGTCTCTCCCTGTCGGAGATTGGGTAGAAAGGGAAGGGGATCACTCCCTGTAAGAGATTAGGTAGAAAGGGAAGGGGATCACTCCCTGTCAGAGATTGGGTAGAAAGGGAAGGGGATCACTCCCTGTAAGAGATTATGTAGAAAGGGAAGGGGATCACTCCCTGTAAGAGATTATGTAGAAAGGGAAGGGGATCACTCCCTGTAAGAGATTATGTAGAAAGGGAAGGGGATCACTCCCTGTAAGAGATTATGTAGAAAGGGAAGGGGATCAATCCCTGTCAGAGATTGGGTAGAAAGGGAAGGGGATCACTCCCTGTAAGAGATTATGTAGAAAGGGAAGGGGATCACTCCCTGTAAGAGATTATGTAGAAAGGGAAGGGGATCACTCCCTGTAAGAGATTATGTAGAAAGGGAAGGGGATCACTCCCTGTAAGAGATTATGTAGAAAGGGAAGGGGATCAATCCCTGTCAGAGATTGGGTAGAAAGGGAATGGGATCACTCCCTGTAAGAGATTATGTAGAAAGGGAAGGGGATCACTCCCTGTAAGAGATTAGGTAGAAAGGGAAGGGGATCACTCCCTGTAAGAGATTATGTAGAATGGGAAGGGGATCACTCCCTGTAAGAGATTATGTAGAAAGGGAAGGGGATCACTCCCTGTAAGAGATTATGTAGAAAGGGAAGGGGATCACTCCCTGTAAGAGATTATGTAGAAAGGGAAGGGGATCACTCCCTGTAAGAGATTATGTAGAAAGGGAAGGGGATCACTCCCTGTAAGAGATTAGGTAGAAAGGGAAGGGGATCTCTCCCTGTAAGAGATTATGTAGAAAGGGAAGGGGATCACTCCCTGTAAGAGATTATGTAGAAAGGGAAGGGAATCACTCCCTGTAAGAGATTAGGTAGAAAGGGAAGGGGATCTCTCCCTGTCAGAGATTAGGTAGAAAGGTAAGGGGATCACTCCCTGTAAGAGATTAGGTAGAAAGGGAAGGGGATCACTCCCTGTAAGAGATTATGTAGAACGGGAAGGGGATCACTCCCTGTAAGAGATTAGGTAGAAAGGGAAGGGGGTCTCTCCCTGTAGTGGACTGTGCTCAGAGGGGGTGGCACTGCGGGGTTTTCACACGCAGCTCAGAGAGACAGCCTACATTTTCTGTATTCTTCATGCAGGTCAGAAGAGTCCTTTAAGCAGTACTTCAGCGAGATGCCCTGGGTGGCTGTTCCATATGCTGACGAGGGTCGGAGATCACGACTCAACAGACTGTACGGAATACAAGGTGCATCCTGGGACATGAGGCAGGAACGTGGGCAGAGAACAAGTCTTGGACCCCAAGTCTTGGTTTTATCTGATTGTGATTTACGGTAAAAATGAGCAAAGTGTTTGTGCTGCAAAAGCAGTCGGCAGACTGAGGGTCATCAGGTTTGATGCTTTTCAGTGAGTTCTGGTGGAGGCGGGCGGAGATGTAGTCAGTGAGTTCTGGTTCCCTCCCTCCCTCTCTCGCCTGGAATGTCCGGAATGCCCCCCCCCCCCCCCCGCGCGCTCTCACCCACCCCCACCCCCACCCCCTCGCAGGCCTGCTGTTCACGCCGCCTCCCCTCTCACACACAATGGACATTCTGTGTCTGTTTTTGATAAGCCCTTTAATACTGGAGCAAGATTCTTATCTTGTAAAAAAAACAGTTGAAGGAAAAAAGGGAGGGGATGAAGGACGGGGGGAGGAGAGGGGGTTTGATGGGGGGAAAAAGAAAAACACAAGAACAGTAAACACAGCAGGAGTTTGCGTTCTGAAAGAGCTCAGAAACCCTGCTGCAGTTAGGCCTGGTCAGGACCTTAAAATGCACAGCCCCTCAGGGAGAAAGGGCCCTCTCTAATTATCCCTGTAAGAATGGCCCTCGGTTGTGCTTACGGCTCTCTCTAACCCCCTCACGCAGGCATCCCTACCCTCATTCTGCTGGACACGGAGGGTCACATGATCACGCGGCAGGGCCGGGTGGAGGTGCTGAATGACCCAGAGTGCCGGCTGTTCCCCTGGCACCCCCGGCCCGTCCTGGAGCTCAGCGAGTCCAACGCCGTGCAGCTCAACGAGGGGCCCTGCCTTGTGCTGTTCGTGGGTGAGGACCGGGGAGACAGGCGACCGGGGGGTGGGGCGTGGCCTGTGTTTTTCAAGTGAGCACGGAGAACATGAGCATGTGTGGAGCAATTAAAAATTTTAATGTAAGGCATTTAGCAGGCACTTTTATCCAGAGCGGCTATCGGAAGATTCTAGAAAACCACAGCTAGACCTAGAGTTAAGAAATGCTACAGTCAAATCGGTGCCTTCTAGAGATTGAAGCCACAGTGCGACAAAAGGGTGAGACAAGAAGAGGCCGTCCAACCAGTATCCACTCTGAGTGCTTCTTTTAATGTTTTTTTAATAGTGCTAAAGTATTATATATAGAAGTGTTATATGGGGTATTATGGCTACAAATGTGCTCTTAATGCTTATAATCCAGGGTTGAATTCAATCAGATCACTGACTGTGCTGTTCCTATATTAAGTCTGAGCCTAGGTGGAGAAATTTCTTAAAATAGACTCATTATGCAAACTTTGCTGCAGCGTTGTGAGAATCTTACATATGAACTCCATGGGAACTGCTAGGCTAAAGTCTCCATTCGTTTCATCTCAGATCCTTGGACATATGCTGTGAAAACTGACGTCATCGATAAGGATCGATCATGATCATGTTCTCAGCCAGTTTGGTTTACACTGATTGGTTTGAATGGGTTTGCTGTGCATATGGTGAAAAGCTGCAACGACGTGGCCTGGAAGAAGGCTGCGTTCGTTTGAAAAGTTAACACAGTCTGCGTTAAGAACCGTGGGAATAACAAAGCCCTGCCACTGATTATCTCTCGCCTACATCCTTCCCCATTTCCTCCTCCTCCTCCTCCTCTTCCTCTTCCCGTTCCCAGACGCAGAGGAGGAGGGCGAGCTGGAGGCGGCCAAGGGGCTCATCCTGCCCATAGCGGAGAAGATCATGGCCAAACACAAGGCCAAGGATGAGGAGACGCCTCTGCTGTTCTTTGTGGCCGGAGAGGTGAGTGGAGTGGGATGAGGGGGCGGAGCAGAGGTGAGGGGCGGGGCAGAGGGGGCACCCGGAGGAGACTCGGTGCTGTCCTGTTACCTTAAGATACGCCCCCAATACGGCTCTAGGCAGGCCTTTCTCATCCAAGTCCTGCTCTCAGATGCATACGCAGAAGAGGGCCCTGATAGGACCCGCTGCCTCTAGAGGAAGAATAAGGAAGTGCAGCAGACAAGAGATCTGCGCACGCATCTGCGCCTGTGTGTCAGAGCGCAAGTTCACTTCTCCATCTGGCCTGGGTTCATGTAATCATATATTGCTGAGGATTATGTTGAGCTGAGCGGGGCACCGTGTAACTGAGTACCAGCAAAGGGGGGATTTCACCCTAAAATCACATTTTCTTAATGGTAAATTGATCTGACCACTGGTAATATGGTTAAAAATATGATAATTAAAACATACCAGTCTTCTAGATGGCAGTCGTGTCCCAGATAAATGTGCTCAAGTGGCCTGCTCTGCTTCACCACACCCACTCTCAGTGTAGTAGCGACACACAGCTGGTTTCAGAAGCAGGATGCAGAAAGTAAGGCGTCTAGACGGCCTCAACTGTTTTTGTAACCTTCCAGCAGTGATGGGATCAATAAAATACAATAACATGGAATTAGGGTGCAGTTTCCTTTTAAAGCCTTGCAGGTGAAGTACAAGGTGACCTGTCCAGAAGTGAGCTTATGGGGCCCAGCAGAAGGGTGTAGCCAGGTTGTGACCTCCTCTCGCTTGCACACACACACACACACACATGCACACAAACACACGCACACACACAGACACACAGACAGAGCCGTTTTACTGGGGGAACCACCCCTCCTGTTCCAGGCAGCCCAGTGTTTTTGTACTCACCGTTTCTTGTTGTTTTTACTCGACCCTTTTCCGATCCTGTCGAGTTAGCGGCGAGCGGTAGCCGTAATTTCCTCCATGAGCTGGTCCCTCCCATGGGCGGCGGGGGACGGAAGCCCCCCGGCTGATCCCTCACGTCACCGCACACCCTGTACAGCCCCCGGGCAGCTCCCGGCCCCGCACATCTGTTCCACGCCGGCCCAGAGGCTTGAGCTGGGCTTATGTACTGACAGAGGAGCTCATGGGTGGCATAGGGACAGACAGACAAACAGATGCAGAGAGTTGTAGGGATAGCCATGCTTGTGGGCAGACAGACAGACAGATGTATAGACAAAGAGGGACATAGGGACAGTGTGTGTGTGTGTGTGTGTGTGTGTGTGTGTGTGTGTGTGTGTGTGTGTGTGTGTGAGGGGGACATAGGGACAGGTGTGTGTGTGTGTGTGTGTGTGTGTGTGAGGGGGACATAGGGACTGGTGTGTGTGTGTGTGTGTGTGTGTGTGTGTGTGTGTGTGTGTGTGAGGGGGACATAGGGACAGGTGTGTGTGTGTGTGAGGGGGACATAGGGACAGGTGTGTGTGTGAGGGGGACATAGGGACAGGTGTGTGTGTGTGTGTGTGTGTGTGAGGGGGACATAGGGACAGGTGTGTGTGTGTGTGTGTGTGTGAGGGGGACATAGGGACAGGTGTGTGTGTGTGTATGTGTGTGTACATGTGTACCTGCCCGGCAACTTGCCCAACCAACGCACAAACTTTCCAAGAGCCAGATCATCTCTGAAAGACTAGATGGGCCTCTTCAGAAGGGCAGCACATGAAGCACCACAGGGCCTTTACACCACCCACTCAGCAGTGCCCTACCCTGAAGGGCTGCCCAATCAGAGCCTCTGGTCTTTGCAGGCCTGTATGATGCCCATTGTGTGAGGAATCCTACTGTGACACAGTGGGGAAGATAAACTTGGCATTGTAAATCTGCTTAATCTGGTAAACATACAAGCTCTGATGAATGACTTTAATTCCAGCCCCCACATAATTTGAGACTAAAAAGGCAGCCTCCTCTTGAAGAAGGGTTTAATACTTGGCTGCGAAGGAAAAGATGGGGTTTCTCTCGCACGCTGTTGGATGCTGAAAAGACTGCTGCTAAATCAGTTTCCTTATTTCAGTCTGCTAAATAATTTGGAAGTATGGGAATGAGCTCTTTTTTACTTTCTGGTAATCATTCTGTCATCTGCCAGATTCACGGTTGAAAAGGTTTGCGTTTGTGTTCTCCCCTTTTGAGTTTCACTCAGCGTAGGATGTTTTTGTCCTTCTACCCAGAGCAGTTAACAGCACTGATTTCTGTTCTTTTTCCTCAATTCACAATGAAGTTTTCCCAGACAAAGAAATCAGAAATGTGGAAGTAATTTTTCATTGTGAAGCCAAGAAATGGCACGTCACATTGTAGACATTTTCAGAAGCACCAAAGCCTTACCTTTTGTGTTCAGTCATTTAAAACTAACAGCTGAACTTTTAACGTGCAAGATACTTCAGTAATTTTGGACTTAAAATCAATAACTCTAGACGGCTACAAACACTGAATACTTTCCTTATATGTTTTTCCAGATGAAACTTACTGCGTTCCTGCATGAGTAAAGCACGGTAAAAGAATCTCTGTGGCACTGGAAAGAAGGCCACATTGAAGCATTTGCGGACAGGAGTTACAGCCTTGTGTACCAAACACTGAAATGCTTGTGCCCCACCATCTGCAAACAGTTTTGCAACAAGTTAAGGTCATACTTTGTGTTGGTACGCTTGTCCTTTTAAGGTTATAAAGATGCCAAGTGTACCTTGAGCAAGTGAGGTACGTGCAGTTTTATCTATTAGGCAGCATAGCTACCAGTTTCTTTTCACAGAACATCAAGACCAGAATTAACCATGAAAGAACCGCTGAGAATTTCAGTCCTGCCTGTGTCACAGCGACACCTGTTGGTCATTGATGAGACTGCTCAAGTGAATCCTCTGTTTGTAATCTCTCCCAGATAATCTGTCCAAGCCTCTGCCACTCCAAGGGTTTAGTAGATGTCAAACTGCTTGGGTTTCTCTAGCTTTGATGTGAATTCATTTTGGAAGGTGTGACGGTGTAAATATGTACGTTGGCATTTCTAGTGTGTTTAGATTCTCTGGACTCTTGGCTCTCAAAGACCCTTTTAAGGCCGCCCAAGTAATAAATTCTCCTCGTTTATAAATCTTTTCAGCCTTGTGGTTATATATCCTAAAGGTGCGATGGTGTGTTTGTCAAGGTTACTGTAGACTGGAATTTGAGAATGTAATCTGAGTGGTTTGAAGGTAAAAGGTGTGTCTGTGTGTGTGTGTGTGAGGGGGACATAGGGACAGGTGTGCATGCGTGCGTGCGTGTGTGTGTGTGCGTGCGTGCATGTGTGTGTGTAATTCAGCCTAGGGGCAGGGATTTGTTGAAGGGAGTGGGACAGGGTGAAGCATACAAAGAGCCCTAGCCTCACCTCTACTACAGAACTAAATCTATTGTGAGAGCACACACACCTACACTAATCTCACACACACTCCTGGATTGCCCCGCCCACCCAACCCCCATGTCCATCTGTTTGTTGGTCATGGGGTGTATTCAACAGCACCAAACCTAAATATAAAGGGTACTGAACTGAATGCCAGGTTGTAGAACATTGCAGGTATGGAGGCAGGGTAAGAGAATAAAGCTAACGGCACCTTATACTGTGGCCAATTACACACTTTAACTCATTGACCACCAACAACCTTGCGGAGCCAATGTTCCCATCCCAACGACACACCCACAGAACATCTCCCAAGAAGTGTTGCAAAGCGTAGCAAACTGTTGAGTGAACTTTCTGCTCGAGTCTGATCAAAACTGAACGTTTTGTGGCTATTGAATAAGCTCCTGATCTCTCTCTCTATGCAGGACGACATGAGCGACTCACTGCGCGATTACACCAACCTCCCAGAGGCAGCGCCACTCCTCACTATCCTGGACATGTCGGCCCGTGCCAAGTACGTCCGCGATGTGGAGGAGATCACGCCCACCGTTGTGGAGGAGTTTGTAGGCGACTTCCTTGCAGAAACGCTCAAACCTGAGCCCATCTAGAGTAGAAATGGAGGGAACGAGAGTTTTCAGTTGGACTGCAACCCATCCCCCACGCTCCAGCCATGCTCAGAATCCTCTTCCTGTCACCCTTGCTAGTTCCCCAACCCCCTCCATCTCCCTCACCCCCAGACTGTTAGAACAGAGCCTCACTTTTTACAGACATGTCAGCCTTTATTTTTAAACCCGTGTGTCCTTCAGTCCTAAGGTCCTTTTCTTCTGTGATGTATCGCGCCCCCTGCAGGACTTTTTCTTCTCATGTTCGGATGAATGAATTACAGGACTCAAACCACAAAACATGCACCGTCCCCAGAGGACATCATGAACTTAATTTCTTTCTCTCTTGTTGCCTGTTAGTTTATCAGACTTTTTCATTTGTTTTTTCTTTTTCAAGAATCTGCTTACTTGCCAACCAGTTATGGAAAAAGTAATTAAAGCAATAAAAAGTTAAACTAACAAACGGAACTTTACGTGGGTATCCTGGTCTCAGCTTTTATGTTCGATATCTCTGGCTGTATCATTACAAAATGCTGAGGGTTTTCCCTGTAAAGAGGTCATATCTGTGCTTGTCTCTCTGATCATGACACAATTGGTAGCCTCATTTTTCAGGCTGATAATTTTACGATACTAGAGTACATCCTTACCAATACCATAGCTGGATCGACATGAATGTGTGCTGTGCAAGATGCATATGTACATTTTCAATACTCAATTTAATCCAATTTATTTGAGGTAATTTTAAGTTATACAAAACAGAGGTGTAAATAGCCTATTTTATTTGAACCTATCATCCCTAATATTTCAGACTTATCTTGGTATACATGTATGTGCCCACAATTTACTTGTGCTACTCTGTCTGGTAGAACCATCAATGTGAATAAATAAAGGCTTGCTGACCGTTTTTATTCGACCTTCCAACTAAGATCAGAATGCCCTGGCCTTTTTGCATAGACTAATCTTGATACTAAAATATTTTTGTCATGTAAACCGTAAGAGCAGCATATCACCGTAAACTAATGTAAAATCGGATTACCGGCTGATCCTAATTTAAACATTTAGCAAACTGGTATTTAAAGATGTAATCCGGATTGAGTGAGATGTCTGATCTCCAGTGTTTCTAGCCCTTTGGATTAACAGGAAGTGTGTGTGGATTATTGGGTATCATTAGGAAACCCCTTATTCAGTATTTATCCATCCACGATCATTATTTGGCAGTTTATATAGCCTTGGCAGCCTTTGTGTCTTTGTGCAAGCGCTTCTCGCTGGTAATCACGTCAAAGCTGTGGTGTCAAGCCTGGGCAGAGACAATGAATGAAAGGAGGTGTTACCAGAGCTTTAGAACGGCATGATTTGATATGCAGAACATCAGGACTGAATACATGAGAGAAAGCTGTATGAACTAATTAGGGATTTTATAAGAATAGGTTACCAGGATCTTGGAATCAAGATGGTGCTGTTGAGCCTGATCTGGAAATGCTACATTAGGAAACCCCAAACACCTTTATTTTATTACATTTCAAATGTTATTCAAGCCACCCAATAAACATATATACTGATTTAAAAGCAAAATGAAAACACGTCCTTTTGATGTTAAGTAGGCTGTCATTTCAAAACAAAAAGTTATTTGAGTTTACTTCTGATTGGCAGCCCACAGACGCACAGCTGATTGGTGCTGAGCAGAATAAAGTACAGTTGCTTTCATTGTACTTGGTTTTTATGTTTTTTTTTGTTTAGGGATAACGAATCTGAACCCAAAATCGTAATTCAAGAGCCCCCTGTCTGGATTAGCGGACATCATGTACCATGTTTGTTTTTAGTTTTTTTAATGCTACTGCTACTACTACCTCTTCACCCTTAATACCTTAATACCTTAATACAGTCACCATGTTTTAATGCTACTGCTACTACTACCTCCTCATCCTTAATACCTTAATACAGTCACCATGTTTTAATGCTACTGCTACTACTACCTCCTCATCCTTAATACCTTAATACAGTCACCATGTTTTAATGCTAATGCTACTACTACCTCCTCATCCTTAATACAGTCACCATGTTTTAATGCTACTGCTACTACTACCTCCTCATCCTTAATACCTTAATACAGTCACCATGTTTTAATGCTACTGCTACTACTACCTCCTCATCCTTAATACCTTAATACAGTCACCATGTTTTAATGGTTTTCCCCACTTTGGAATTCCCAATCATGCTTCTTCTGTGACACATAATCTGTTGTCGTTTTGGTACAGACAAGCGAGTGCTCTCCTCCGAAGCACATGATGTCAGCTGCCACTTCTCATCACACTGTGGTTCCCAAGTCTTACTAGTATAGGCATGAGCTGCTAGTTATCCATTAGAATAGCCAGGTAGCCACCTACCTGAGCCTTGGTTGTTCAACTCTGTCATCGTTATATAGCAACTAGCTAATGATTACCAGAGAGAGAGAGAGAAGGCATGGCAAACTGCAGCAGCTCTTCTTACAGAGTAGCCATAACTGGTAGTTATTTCATTCATCAATTCCTTTATTTTTGTTTTCAGTCTTTAAATATTTTATCTAAATTTGGCTCCATCTCGCTGGGTTGTACGTGCTAAAGTAACTAAAATATGCAAATTAACATTTCTCTGAGAAAGAGTTGGCAAAACTGGCTTAATTTCTCCAAGATGGCTAATCAAAAAATCCACAGTAGGAGACATTGTTACAGCACAGAGAGCAGCCCTCTGAGCTGAAAATGTGGACATTCTCCTTTTTCTAAAAAAGAATGGTTAATTTAAGCTTATCCACAAATGAGTGATTAACTGAACACACCAACACAACACGCGTCCTTTTCGGTTTGTCCTCAGTGAGGTTTTGAATTAATATTTTCTCTTGGGGGTAATAAAAAATATAAGTGAAGCAGTTACTTTAATATATCATGGGGGGTTGGACTGCATACTGGGAGCCACAACCATCCTGTATGAGTGAGATGTACCATGCCTGAAACTTGGCAATTGAGATATTTTCCAGTGGTAGAGTTACGGAGGAAGGAAAAAGAGATTACTTTTCCAAACCCACTGGCTGGATTCGGGAGGAATTATGAAGTGAGTGTGATGGCTCATACACAAGGGGACTTGCAGTTCGCAGAGTGGGAAGCAACTTTGGAAAACAGCACACAAATCCAAAACTGTGGAACGTTTATCGACAGTCATTTGGCCTGCAGTTTACAGTCAATTTAGGTAACATATAAAGACGTATTGTTAGGACATGATTCAGTTCAGGGGACATAAATCCTTTTGGGAAGTATGAAGAACTTATTCCTTATGAAAAATAGATTGAGGTAAATTGTGAGCAAGATTAACAATACAAACCGACACAAGCCCTTAAGCTTAGTCAAAGCATTTATACACAATTATGCTAAATACAGAAAACACAATAAAACAGATGAGTCACTATCATGGCATTTTGGTTCTTGATTTCTCGCCAGACTGCCCTGCAAGTGCTGTAAGCTGTCGCCTGCCCTCAAACACAAGAATGCTAGTTGCCATAGCAGAGTTTAGACTGTCCACCCCTGTAACCATGGGAACAAAGAGCCTTCGGCCATCAGTTCTCTCAGCCAATTGAAGGGCTTCCAGGCTGAGTCCATGAGTCTCTCCACCAATCACGAGTGCGGTGTGACTCTGGGCCCAGTTTTCATGGTAAAGCTGGCTCTCTACGGCTGGCAGAGAGAGCTTAGGGTGTTCCTCCTCGTCGTCAGAATCTGATTCATACACGGCACCGTATTCCTCGTACCGCACGTTCCTGTGGTTGGGCCTGCTGCTCACCCAACCATAGTCCCCGGCTTTTTTGAGTGGCCCGGACGGCACTCCATCTCCATCCGTCTCCATCCCGTTGCGGTTGTCAGCCAGGTGGACAGTCGCTGTGGTTGGGAGGTAATTCGGGATGACTTCCCAGTCCAGGTTGGGAATGATGGGTATACGGAAGTGGGCGCCCATCGCTGCTCGTAGTACCTTTGGCTCCCAGACGTCCACGCAGCCTGTGTGGAGACAACGGCACAGAGGAACAGCTATAGTCTGTATACACTATGCAGGCATTGTACCTTGGAAACAAAGCAGGATCTTTTTCATTAACACTCTATGTATTGGTGCTCAGAGACAAAAAATGAGAGGGGACATTTCCTTCAAATGTATAATTTTCCTAATTGTTTTACAATGTATTCTAGCAATAAATGTGTTGCATTGACAGCATTCAAGAATAAAATGACGTACTGTTTATTATAGTAAATGTGAAATCTAGACTATTGTGAGTTTCTGTAAATGGAGTGCATTCATGAAGGACTCTTACGCCAAATTAAAATATAGCATTTTGCCCCTTCTACCTGTCGTGAGGGGGGCAAGAGCTCCTGCTGTTCGGATGGCTGTGCTCCAATGTATGTTCTTTATAAAAGACCCGTTGCTGCGTTTACAGTAAAAATGGTTCACAAAGGTAACCGTCCTACCCAGGCCTCTGGCCTGTAACCCTGCTCAAAGTGCAGTTAACATACCCGTGGTTAGCAGCACACTGTGACAGCCTGCGGCAGCAGCAGAACGCAGTATGGTGCCAACGTTTCCCGGGTCACGCACATTGTCACAGACCAGGTAAAGCGGCACCAACTGGCTGCGCTGGTCCTGGGGGAAGACCAGCCGAGATGCATCTGGACGTGAAAATATAGCTGTGTGAAAATTTAAAAAAGAGATGACTGTTATAAATTACTGAAAGGAAATGCTATGCATATTTCAGGTCCAGTATGGTCGCACCAATTCACTGTTACTAGCATAAATAGATCCAACAGAATTATTTACCAGTAATCAAAAGTGGCAGACACACAGTCAACCAATTAATATCTTAACGCCAATTAATGCATAAATACATAGGGCCTAATTTACTAAGACCTTTAGCGGGTGCAAAACCTTTTAGCACACGCAAAACCAATAACATGACCATCATTGGTCATGTTATTGGTTTTGCGTGTGCTAAATGGTTTTGCACCCACTAAAGCTCTTAGTAAATCAGGCCCATAGTTTACTCAATGTTCCAACATCTTAACAGTGCGTGCCCAAGATTGCCTTCCAGGCAACAATAAAACTAAATTCTTAGCGCACCCATCACCCCTTGTGGTGTCACAAGGTCGGACCATATCTTGATGTCCTCGAATTTCACTTTAACCAGGCTGGCACGCCGCAGCTTGTCCAGAGGCAGCTCGCGCAGTCGCTCCACTGTGCTGAAGAAAATCATCTGTGGAATGGCCCCCGCCGCCAGGGCGTCACAGATCAGACGCCTCCCCTCCAGGAGCACCTTTCCCTGCTGTTCCCGAAACTTCCTGGAGCGTGCAACGCTCACAGCTCTCCTGTAAAGACAGTAGACTGTAAAACCTAAATGCCACTCTTCCTAAACTAATTGAGTAGTCTCAATTTAAAGTGGAATACGTCATTAAATTTCAACTGAAAATCAGTAAAGCTAAGACTAAGACAGTGACAAATGATCATCTACAAAACAAGAAACAAAAAAAACTAAAATGTTAAAACTCATCGATAGGCAATGCACGTTAGACTACAACAAGCATTCAATCAAACTTTATTTACAGTGGCTTCAGAAAGCATTCCTACCCCATATAATAATGTCTAACCATTTTGCTGTGTTGCAAAGTCAAATTAAAACATATTTACATGGATTTTGTTGAAGTATTTAGATATCTTCAGGATTATATTAAAAATAAAAAACTGAAATATCATATTTACATAAGTATTCACACCCTTTTCTTTAACATATTTTGAAAGTATCATATTCGCATATCCTTTGCATGCTGTTACTTCCTGAAGTCTGACCCATCAACTTCAAAAGACTCTCAATATCTTATTTTCAGGTACTGTTACAAGCGATACTATAACTTCTCCGCATTTGAATGGATCTCTATGGGAATTTGGGGGTGAGACTAGATCCAGCTGTAACTTACACTGGTACAGTATGGAACACATGGCTGGCTAAATGGCTGCAAGTCGTCAAGGGTCTGAGTTATCGAACGAGCCCCAAACCATCACTCTGCTGCCAGAGATGGAATAGATGTGGATGGATCACTTTAAGGGTTTCTTCTCCTGACTGTTTCCCCATAGAGTTCTATAGGAAAATGAGTCGGGAGAAATAACCCTTGCAGTGATCCATCCACATCTACACAAAATGAGAAATAATCAATGGGGTATGAATACTTTCTGAAGCCACTGTATATAGCACAATTCATGCACAACATACAATTCAAGCTGCTTCACATAAAATCAAGATAAATTGCAGGACATTAGACAGATAGACACAATAAAACAAGAGAAACATAATAAACACAATAAAACATCAATAGATATAAATAAAATCATTTAAATCACTAAGATGAAGTAAAAGCAACCTAACTAAAAGCCATCCTAAAAAGTTGTGTTTTGAGTTTTTGCTTAAAAATGTCCACACTCTCTGCCATCCTCATGGCCTCTGGCAGGCTGTTCCAAATGCTGGGGCCATAATGGCTAAAGGCAGCCTTGCCGTGAGTCTGAGCCCACGGATAGCCAGGAGGGCATGAGGGCATGAGGGATCTAGTGGGAACATATCTTGCAAGCATGCCAGACATGTAGTCAAGTTAATTGGTCTCTAAAAATTTATAAAAACCAATAAAAGGATCAATTCTAAAACTGACAGGGAACCAGTGCAGGGACTTTAAAACAGGTTCACTGTGCGCTCTGCTTCTGGTCCTTGTTAGAGTCCAGAATGACACTTGGTGCCTTGGACAGTGGTTTAGTTGCCACCTTCAGCCTTCGCTCCAATGACCATTGCCTTTAGTTTTGTCCTAGTTGAGCTGGACACATTTTTGAGCAATCCATGTGTTTAGGTTTAAGATACAGTTATAGAGAGCATCAATAGGCTTTGTGTCATCAGGACTGACGGCAATGGACGGCATGGGTATCAGCAGCGTAATTGTGAAAACTTATGCCATGTCCCCTGATGACATTGCCAAGGGGAAGCATATACAAGCTAACAGGGCCTGGTAAGCTATGGAGTTATACCGACAACTAACGTTTACACATTTAACGTTCAAGGTTTCTAACATGATGGCTATAGCCAAATAGCCTCTGTTTCACAAAGTAGAATTACTGCCTGATAACTGCACTGAGTAAAGCCAACCGGAACCCTCCCAATCTGGAACATGGACTCAAGTAAAAAGAGCTGTTCTGGATTGCATTTATCCAGCGAACTCAGTAATCCTGCTGTGTGAAACAGGGCCGAAGTTATCTTACATTAGTTGGCTAACTCTATGTGACTGCACAAACACTGTCTGTTACCATTTACGATAATGTGGCCAGCTAGGGAGCCTACTCACGCCAATCTCTTGTCGCCAGGGAAGGCCTTCTCATATCGCAATCCGGCCAGTTCATCATCAACAGAGGTTTTGCCTGTCGTTGCTTTCACGCCTTGTTTATGATCCCTCCAGAAATCGGAGTTCGAAATCTCATTGATCTCTGCTTTCTGTTTGTTTTTTGTACTGCTCTCAGCGCCCGGCTTTTTTGTCACAAAAGTCTGGTGGCGCTCTGACCGCTGGTCAACGACTCTGACATTTGTTTCTGTCCGCTTTTCGGCTTCATTCTCTGGGTACAACACCTTCACGGGTCGACGTCTTAATGCGCGTACATATCGCTTCAAGTCGATGCACGGGTTCTGTTTAACTGTCATGAATATCGTGTTTAACGTTATTTCTGATGAGAAGAGACGACAGCCCATGCTCCGCATGAACGCCGCCATTTTAGTCCAAATAGGCACTCGATTGGTTGCGTCTAGTCAGTTCAGTGGTTGCATCCTACCAGACAGGCGCAATAGTTTCGATTGTTCATAGATATTTACAAATGCATTTTGACAAGTCACAATTAGCCTACATTGTGAATAATCAAAAATGGGATCTCTATGGGAATTGGGGGGTGGGACTAGATTTAGCTGTAAATTAGCTGTAAACGAGCCTTTTTTTCCTCATAATAAATTTACTTCTATTAAAGGTTGGTTTTTTCTAATTCATTCAGTGTGAGATTAAGCTAATTTACCAAACGGTTAATTTTTTATAACCCTTTTTACTCATCTCTACCAGGGGTGCCAATAATAGTGGAGGGCACTGTACATAGCCTATATAAGCGTTGGTATGCCATATCTTTAAAATGAACCAAATTTACTTTACTTTGTCGTTTGGCCTTGGTATTTTAGCATATCAGAATTAAAGGCAAACAAATCAAGATAGTAGTCTTAAATCAATAATTCACTTTCTTGTTTTTAAAGAAATATACGTTCAGTTTTAGTGTGCGTACGGCCCAGACATTGAATGTGATGTAGGATATTTTAGATATTTACAGAAGTTTCTGACAATCTGCCAGCTTTAGTGGCTGGTATTGGAGCATTTGGAGGATCATGGTCGAAAGAAAGAAAACACACTTCAGGTAACTCCAAAGCGGCTTGTACAGTGATGGTATGCCTCCTGCGGTATGTGCATATGTGCCTCCATTCAGTCTGCACTGGAGGCAATACAAACAGCAGATGCAGATTCACTCAAGTGTAAAATCAGCATTTGACAAGAAGAGGCCTCTGATTCACACAGGAATATTGTTTGGTTCTCGTTCAAGCACCCCACACTCCGCTCTTTCTTTTAGCCAGGTTAGCCCAGTCAAGTACTGAATGGATAATAACTTGCATCAGATCAGATCCTGTGGCTATCTTGAGCTTTTTTCTGTGCTCCCCACTCCTCTGTATCAGGCAGTGACAAATGGGCTTTCGCAATGATGTAACTCTTGCTTGACATATGAAATTAATTCTGCATATGTGAACAGGACATGGACTAAATCCCAAATGATTCTGTTGTTCACGTGTTGTGAAAATAAAACTACAACTGTGAGCGCAACAGAAATGTGTGTAACTGACATCCCAGTTGTTGATGTTGGCTCTGCTGAGTCTCACAAGGGACCTGCAAAACTGGATTTGTATAGGTCCACTACAACAAGCAAACTACGACAATTATGTGACAACAACGTCAAAGCAAGAGAGTATACTAAAGAGCCAAAAGACAGGCAATGGGTGGGTCACTGAAAAGATCAAATACCACAGTGCAGGTTAAAAAAAATGAATACTGAATTTGATTGAATGTTTGATGAGAACAACTTTAAAAACTGTTGAAAGAAAAAAATTCCTGGCATATATTATTACAGAATATTCCCGTGTAATTTACATAACCTTTCATCTATGGCCAATGTCCAATATAGTCTATGTGGATATAGCTGCCCCAAGGGTAAGAGATAGCATATTGGATAGCAAGGTAGCATATTGGAAAGGAAGCTGTATGCTCAGGCACAGCAGACATTCAGTTGGTGAGCCCCAGGAGAACTCTGTCCTGTCCAGTGCGTTGAGTGGCAATTCTGGAGATTTTCTGAGAAGAATGGACACACCCTCTGCTACATTTTTACTCAGGTAGCTACATACAGTTTCACGCCTTCCATTGAAGGTTCTTTGCTCAATCTCTTGATGATCCACAGAATGCAAGGTGGTTTAGTATCTCTGCAATTTATGAGACAGTTATTGTCATGTAAAAAGAGAGTCAATACTGTACCCTGCTGACTTTTAGACAGATCACAATTTAAATAGCCTACATGCATAGTGCTAGTATAATTTTGCTGCGTGGCCTACGCAAGTAGTAGCCTAGGCTATGTTTTCAGAGTGATGGTACTGAGCTTCAGTTGTTTTATCTTCCTCTGCTCTCTCCCCGATATATTTTCATTCAACAGACAGTCATGCTCTGGGAATAACATATTTATCTTCGGAAATAATACATTATGCAAGGCAGGTCAGTGGTCGGACTCCGTGCTGTGCTTAGATACTAGCCTACGCGTGAATATTGAACAACAAAAATGCATGCATTGCTGAGGAGTAGCCAATACGATGGGTGTTACGTAGCTCTACGTAACGAGTATTGGATAGCAACGTGGGCGGGGTTTGTGATTTACGTCGGCGCTGTTGAGCGACACAGACGGAGATTATTTTGTTTATGTCAGTAGGCTACATTTAGAAAATACGAGTTTAGACGAACGGTTCACCTTAGAGATGGTAGTTAAACCAAGTTTAAAGTAGCGTAGCCTATAGTTGGAAAGATGTTTTCAAGTAGGTCATAGGACGCAAAAAGATAATAGCCGTGAATAGGGATATCGCGGAGTGCACTTGAGAACGAGCCTAAGCATGTCACGGATTGACAAGGCAATAAATGATAGAGCTCATAAAATAAAAACACAACAAACCAGATAAAGTGATGGGTGCCGACATTAGTAAAAACAAGGTAAGCGTTGTATTTTGTCTCTGCATTGTACTTTACACTTTCGTGTCCAGTTTTACACGGTGTGCGTGCCCATATGCAAAAGGTCCGTAAAAATCTTATAAAAGAAACTCATATGCCATATACAAAACATATAAAATAAATATGTGGTAGAGAACTAGCGTATACATTTCACACTAAAATTAAATAGTTCCCTAACATACATGGTATTCCTTTTTTTTTTTTTAAACATTGAAAGATTGTATAAGAATTGTAGCTATATATAGTCTAATAGGCTACTAATCAGCGTAGGCTATATGATTTTTTATAAAAAACTGCAAGTATGATCATATATGATTATTACAGTCCTTTTGCATATGGGTGATCTGGAGGTGTATAACGGTAGCGTTAATAAATTAATTCCCCTTGGGACTGCTATGTTGTTTTTCAGTTGCAAACCAATATTAGTTTGAAAGTAATACCATAACACTGTATTCTAGTTTCTTGACAAACATTGCATGATATCAAATGCACTAAAATCTACGTGCGCAAACATTATGAAAAATATGTTGTAATTTAATACCTTTGTATTTCCATGTATTAAAATCGCTTTCAGTTTAACCTTACATTTGTAATGGTTTCTGAGTCTTCTTATGCGATTTAATCAAACTGACACATTCAGCCTGTTTAATGCAGTGGAATGTTTATAACGTTATGACACACAAATCGCCTCTGGCGTTATGGGCGCTCACATTATGTGGGGCTGCATGTTGTTTTCCATGATGTCAACTTTACTGTAACTCACTGGATAAAGCAGGATAGGGCATTTAATAAGACCTTTAGCATTTTCAAAAACCTTCTAGCACACGCAAAACTAATAACAAAACCAATGATTGGTGCAAAACCAATAACATGACTAATCACCAATTATTGGTCATGTTATTGGTTTTGCATGTGCTAAAAGGTCTTGCACATGCTAAAGGTCTTAGTAAATCAGGCCCATAGTCTGGTGCAAAAAGAAAATGCATGCAGATTATCTCCCAGCACAGCTGTAATATGGAAAACAGTTAACTTTGCTGTTCAGTTTATTAGTTTGAAACTGGCTTATTTCAAAAACCATTGTGTCAGTTTTGAAATTGGTGTAGTTAAATTTGCAGTGGTAAATTTGGTAATGATTGTGTGGGTCCTGCATGTGTCCCACTGCAGGAGCAGCCTCCGTCAGAGGAGGGGCGCTGCACCTCAGGGTGGCGGGGCTTCATGTCCAGTGTGGGAATCGCTGTGTCTTCGGGGCTTTGTCGCCTGGGCACACGACGCATGATCCGGGAAAAGGGTACGCCCCTCCCGGACGATCACCTGTTCCAGTCCATGCCTGGCCCAGAGAAGCTCCAGATGGAGTGGTCTCTACCCGGGTTCATCTCCATGTTTCTGCCTGAGTTTCCACACCGTAGCGTCCCAGGACACGAGCATTTCCAGGTACCCCGCTATGTTACCCCAACACTCCATTCTAATATGTCTGCACACCCACTGTATGATTAATTTAATTCATTTAGTGACAAGAGACAGTTTTCAATGTGTGGAACAGCTTTTCAGGTCATTTAATATAGGCAGAAACCCTTAGGGTATTCAAGTCCAGGCCTGCCACAGCACTGGATTTTCTAGTGTAAATGGCGAGCTAAGGTGGGCTGGAGGACCTGTTTGAGTTATAATTTTTTCTTACGTTCTTATGAATTTACACGACACTGTAATGTGTTACCCCCCAACCCCCATTCTACTTGGTGCACTCCCCATTACATGACTGCTGATATTGATAACTGTGAAGGTGATTTTTTGGGGGACTTCATGGAAATCACAAGGTTGCCGCACGGGTCTTGGATATTCAATTGACTTTAACATGCAAATTATTCTACAGGGTTTCCTTACGATGCATTGGAAGTAAGATTAAAAAAAGGCCTGTGATTCACTGCTTATGAGTCTGCTTTGTATAAACACTGGCCTGGAAACTGGCAGAGTGAGAACTGTGGTGGCGAGGCAGTATAGCTGCCAATGGACCAACAAGCGTTTGAATGTGACTGGCACATGTTGATCATCAAGTCCTGTCCTTTGTCTTCGAGGTCCTGGGCTATATAGCCAAAGGCTCCTTTGGCCCTATACTGAAGGTGAAGGACAGGTCTAAACAGAAGACGTACGCGGTGAAGGTCAGTTCATGCTTATACCAGTTCTGGGGTGTATGAATAAAATGATTCATTAGGCGTTTGTATACACTCTTATCCAGAGCAATTTGCACAGTTTACAATTTCTAAACACCATCCATTCATAATTTATACAGCTGTGTATTTACTGAGGCAATTCAGGTTAAGTACCTTACCTAGGGCTATAATGACAATTCTCTTCAGAGATTTGAACCTGTAACACCTGAATTACAAGGTCAGATCCCAGCAATCATTATACTGCACTCACGCACAGCTCTAGGCTTTTTTTTTGCCACCTTGGCAAGATTGCAGACCGCTAATTGCTAATTTTTTATTAACCACTGTCAGAACTAAGGTTAGTGGCCCATACACCTTTTCTTGGGGTAGTGTGGCCATGGCTAACACAAAGGTAACTCCAGCACTAAGTCGTGCTAATCTTAATGAGGTACAATAAATTGGCCTGGAGAGAATAATTCCAGCTGGTGTCACAAGTAGTATGCAGTTATTAATTAATTATTAATTGGTGATTCAAATCTATGTCCAATCACTGGCTCATATGATGATAGTTCAAATCTGAGATTAAATTTAACCCCTTTCGTTTGTCATGATGGCGAGTGGCCACTTCAATTAAAGAGGGTTCTGTTCTAACTTTGTCATGTTAGATTTCTTTTTCATTTGCATGTCTTCTATGTTTCCAAGTATGCGTTTGTGTCTGTTTGCTAGGTTATTCCCAAATCTGAAGTTTTAAGACAGGGGGTGCTAGAGCAGTCGAAAGAGGAGGTCATCATTCAGGTACGTCCCATTTTGGTACTGATGTGTTCTTCCTCGCTCTCTGAATGGTCTTTCAGATGGGGGGTTACTGCCTCCTCTCTTCCATGGCTGTTCAGCCTTGCACAGCACTCTTGAGTGTAAAGGCTGTTTATACACCATGACCATATCTTGGACTGGACCATATCGTGTTCAAAGAAATTCTTCAGATTCCACAAGTCAACTGGCAGGTTTCCCACCCCTAAAATCAAAACTTGTCACCTTGTTGGGTCATTCCCACTGCATTGTGCAAAGTGCTCTATTAATGACCAGGTTTCCAATATTCCCACAGCAGTCTGTCAATGCCAAATTTTGCTTTAATAAGCAGGACTCTGAAACATCGTTTTCCACTAATGTGTGAACCCAAGGTTATTTACGCTCTTTTTTTTTGTTTAAATGTATATTATCTTCAACAGCAGAATGAGAAAATTAAGCACACTCACTGATACAGTGAATTTCAGTTCACAGTAAGGTGCTCTTTGGCAACGAAAAATGGTAAAGAAAAGGTTGTCAGTGCTGAAGGGTTAGAGCAGAGAGGCCTTCATTGAAGTCCCCTCATACCCGGGGCTTGGCTGATGTTGACTCTGCCTGTGTTGTTGTCGTATTAACTGTTGCTTTGCAGCGGCAAGTGCGGCACCCTTTTGTGCACGACCTGCAGGACTGCTGGCAGACCCAGCGCCACCTCTACATTAGTGAGTGACTTGTGGTGCTTGTGGCCTAGTTGAGCCCGGCATCCCCCCCTTCCACCTGCCCTCCTGTGTGTTGGCCTCTATCCTTTCTGTGGCTGCCACCAGGAGGGGGGTCCCTCCTTCCCCTCCCAAGAGCAGCCCTGCATAACCCCTGCCACAGCCCTGCCTCGTCGGTCAGGCCCGTTACCACTCGGGACACGCCCTGGTTTCAGATGGCCAGGCCGTAGATCTTCCGATCTCCCGTGCTCCCAGAGGCAGGGGACAGAGATGCAGGGCTGTAGTAGGGTGGTAGTAGCTCTGTAGTAGCGTAAAGCTGTAGTAGCACTGTCATGTGATTAGTGGGCCTCCTCCGTGCCCTCAGCTCAGACACAGCGCGGCTGGTGTTCCTGAGAAGCTTGCTGCACATCCCAAGCTGCCTTAGTCCCTTTGTCTTTCTGTCCTCGCTGTGATTTTTCATTTTTCCTGAGTAAAGCAACTCTCCTCCCTGTGTCGGCACCTAACGTTACACCTAGTGTCCAGTTATAGTTGTCATTGTGCTCAGTTTATTGGCAACGTGAGAGTTGGATAGTTTAATATGATGAATCATTCCATTATGACAAAAAGACATTAAGTGAAGTAGCTGGAGTAGCTGTGCTGTGTTGATGTCTTTGTTAATTAATTTCCTTCTCAGCCTGCAGTCAGTCCGTCCTGCCAATTGTGCTCCACGGAATAAAGTGGACGGCATACTTCACCAGACATGTCAGACAAAAGACATTTAGGCAAAGCCAAAAGACGTCCACAGACACCTTGAACGATTTACTTGAAAAGACAAACCAGATATAACTGTGATATTTAGACCAATTGCAGACAGGGGCGTGTCAATGAACAACGAACTTCACCTGAGAAAGTTCGCCTCGGCAGCCTGCGCTGAAGACGTTGTACAAAGGCAAAAAACATCTTCTGTTCTATTCGATGTCTGCAGAGACGTCTAAATGACAGTGTCTAATGAAGTATGTCCTCCGCTTTAATGGTCCTTTGGACAGTGGAAGAAACCCGCCAGTCAAAAACTCAGGCAAAGCTATAGAGGCTCTTTTTCCATTGCAAGTCATGCACATGTGCCATGTACACAGCCTCTGCTAATCCCAAGAGTCTAATACCTGCCTGGATTATCTGCCAGTCTTGGCATAAGAGCCCCAGTAACTTTGTCCCATTCAGATGTAATTCAGGCCACGCTTGGGTTTTCTTCCATATGTTATTGGTTCCTCCTGTGCTGGCTCATAAGTGGGTTGTTTGTGAATTAATCTTCTCAGTGACGAAGGGGGAATACCTCCCGCACCTGTGATATTGTGAAAGACAAAGTGTGTTGCCAAGCAACTGACGGGCCAGCGAAAGGATAAGAGTTGCTTTAAGCTTTTCAGGTGTGGCCAGAGGTTTGTTTGTGCATTTCTCGAACCCTGAGCACTCCTATGTGGCCCCCACTGTCCCCAACCCACTCCTCCTGATGCCCCAGACCAACCCCTGCAGGGCAGCACTCTGTTTCCCACGCTCCCTCACTACAGTCCCTCTCATTGATGACCACTTTATCCCTGGACAATGTCACCTCACCCTGTACCACACATAACATTGCAGGTACAATGCTTATATGTGAGCCTGTGGATAAATGGGTAAGAAGGTTACTTGAGCTATATGCCATGAAGCTTACATAACACCATCATAAGAATTGCATATCCCCATTCATGACAGTATGTTACAGCTTATGACCGATGTCATGACACCGTCATCATGCATGCAGTAATGATTTTGAATCAGTTATTGTGAATCTCTTTTATAAAATGCACATAATACATAATGACAGTGTTGACATATGTCATATGCTGTAATACTCTAATGCCTGGTTATGATGAGGGTTATGCCATTATACCATATTTGTGACAGTCTTTAAGTAGTCTTTATGGCATATATGTCAAGTTAGTGTTACCAATAAATGGTTATGACTTTTGGCAAGTAGCTATGAAGGCCAAACGGAGTATGTGATCATGCAAGATACAAGCGTGGAATTTCTACATAGATCCCACCAAATGTACTCATGCATTGCAGAAAATGTGGAACAACCCATGGAATTTATTGTCTACAAATAAACAGGAATCATGATACACCTCACTGCTGAAACAAAAACGTGACGGTATACTTAGGATTCAGTGGTTGTATGTCTGGGGGTAACAACTTGCAAACAACAATGCTTCATGAAGAGGGATACTTTAGACTGCTGTTTTTGAGGATTGAAGTATGAGGCAATTGGCAGCAGATGTACAGAAATGCCCAAGGAAATGTAAGATCACAATCACAAACAATGTTTTAATCAAACACCTTCAGTCAAAAATAAAAGCTTGAGTCAATAAGTTGAACATGTTTTAGTGGATCAGTAGAAGGACCTTCACAGAGCAGAATATGAGAAAAAAGACACTTCTGATTAAGATTCAAACCCAATAAAATTGCACTCTCTGTTGTCCAGTTGGGAGAGCACAGACAAGAATTCTCCTCCAAAGCAGGTGATGTCAGGTGTAGTCGGGCTTGCACAGATACGAGTTGGAGGAGGACAGTTTTGCGGACACCCAATCGACCACCTGGGGTCACTGTTCCATGGTGGGATGCTTTAGTCCCGACAGACTGAAACCTTTCCATCATTGGGTGATGCCACAGCCAATTGTGCATCATCTTGTGGGGCTGTTGGCTCTAGGCCAGGCAATGCCACACAGACAACAGAAACAGTCACTCCATTCACACAACTGAAATTGTGACCGGCGTGCCGGCAGAGCCGAAACTCCGCACCTTGATCCTAGCCAGGCCGAGAAGCATGCAGAATGGATGACAGAGCCAACACTCTCGCATGATCTTAGCCAAACGGCCGAAAGGTGATCTGCAATGCCACACTTAGACCTGTAGTTGCGCATACAGTGCATGTCTATTAGACTATTAGACCTATAGGTGTGGATACAGCATGTGACTTTGATACTGCTAAACCTATATATGTTTGCACATGGCTCTGGCACTAGGTGCTGTAGGTACTGATCTTCTTACTGACTGGTCTCCAGCTGCAGTCTCACAAGACCTGTTTTTATTTGGGTAGATTCTATTTATTTTCCTATGCGGGCTGATTTTACAACACCGCAGACAGCAGAAGAACAAGAGGAGACCTTCAAGTGACCCACGCTGTCCGCATTAGAGGCCGAGGGGGCAAAGACATGGGAGATGGATTTGAACCATTTCTTTTAAAGATTTTGGTGGACTGAGTTGGTGGAAGACAGGATCAGGTCATGATCAAAACCGCAAGAAAGTCGATCCTGTTTAAATGAAGGCAAATAAAACCAGATCTTACACAGTACTGACTTGACCCTTTCGCTAAACCCCATGGTGCCTGCCAAAGGGTCAGGGTGTGTCCTTCCTCTCACAATCAGTGTGTGACAGTGTGTCTCCCCCACAGTGTGTGACTACTGCAGCATGGGAGACCTGTACACCTACTGGATGCTGATTGGGCAATTTGACGAGGATGCGGTCAGAGTGTTCGCAGCAGAACTGGGCTGCGCTCTCGGTGAGTATAGTAACGCTCTGTCTGGAGCTGATATCAACAAGCAACAACCCCAGTGAGCTAGTGTGTAGTCTCGAGCGTTGAGGTACACCCATGGTCTGAGACTGTATTGTCTGGCCTATCTGTTTTGCTGTTAGCACAGACATTACGCTCAGTAGAAGAGTTCTTTGCCTCCTTTCACCCTATGCTCTTTTGTGACCGTCAGGCTTCCTACATGACTTTGGAATCATTCACAGGGACGTTAAGGTGAGAGTTCTGTTTGAGGTGCAGATTGCTTCGAATGTTGTGCTGAAGTATGAGGTATTCTTGAGAGAGCATTCTGCTGCAGGTTATGATTTAATACAGTTTTCGCAATTTGCATGTGAATTAATGCATTTTGTATGGTTTTTTAATTTTTTATGAAAAACACTTTTATCTGATCCTTTTTGCGTTTTTTCTTTTAAGATGGAGAACGTCCTCTTGACTGACCAAGGTACAGTACTAATAACACGTATACTAAAACCAACACTAGAGGGCAATATAGCCTAGGAATTATTGAGAAACATTCTGGAACATTCTGACGCCATGCTCATGGTCCATGTAATCATAGTGCTCATAATTCAAAACACATATATAGGTATAAAATTATTAATAAAGCAAAATATACTGAATTGTAAAATTTTGGTGTCTTTGAAAGGAAACTTATTTGGAATGGATTTAAGCAGAATGGTGAATATGGTGATGCCTTTGTTTTTGCTGTTCTGTCTGGTCTGATACAGGACATCTTCGATTGGCTGACTTTGGCCTGTCCCGTCGCCTGGAGCGGGGAGGGAGGGCCTTCACTATCTGTGGAACAATCCAATACATGGGTGAGAATTTTATGGGCTGAAATGAAAATTCACTCATTAAAAACTAGCGTGTTAGTATGATCCCATCTATAATTGATTTTGGAATTATATTTGGGCATGTCTTCTCGAAATGACCATATAGATTGTGTGACGCGTGTAATAAACAGCACAGTTCACACTGCCAAATGTGCACTCTTCTCAACCTGCACAGCCCCTGAAGTACTGGGTGGGGGTCCCTACAGCCATGCAGCTGATTGGTGGTCCCTGGGCATTCTGCTCTTCTCATTGGCTACAGGAGAGGTGAGGCCATACACACACAATTGTCATGTGTTTTCAGTGCATTTGTGTTCTTATGCTTCTCCTTCTTCCCTGTTATAATTATTATTATAGTTTTTTATATTGTTTATAAAAATAAATTCCTGCATTTGCAATTTGCAATTAGCATTAGGTTCTGTCCAAAAATATGTATGAGTCTCCACCTTTAAACTATGTACACCGGTACTAACTATTAAGTGAATAGTATTGAGAAATGTCAAAGTAAGTGCATGCTCTCTGCTACCCCTCTAAAAAAATACATGAATTTCCACTTTGTTAGTCCAGCTTAAGGTTAGGCCTATGCTTGAAATTAATTGTTGCTCCCAGTTCCCTGTTCCCCCGGAGCGTGACCACTGCAGCATGCTGAGGAGGGTTCGCAGTGTCTCCTATGAGATGCCCAGGACCTTCAGTCCCCCCCTGGCCCTGCTGCTGACTGAGGTGGGCACTCCCTGACTCCCTGAGGTGGCCTTGGGACGAAGATGTGACATACAATAAAATGAGCTGTTTTCTGTTTTATAATAGACTGAAAAGAATTCTGAAATGAGGGTAAAAAAATGTTTGTTCTTTGTCTTTCCATAACCCCGCCACTCTTCTTCGTTGCCGTGGGTGACGCAGCTCCTTTGCAAGACCCCGACGCGGCGCCTGCGAACCCTTGAGCGCTTCAAGAGGCAGACGTTTTTTCGGGGCACCTCTTTTGACTCCCATCTGCTGCAGAAGACACCCATGGAGCTAATCCTGGAGCTGAAGGAACACCCCGACCGCCCGGCCAAAGCGCAACGTGGCCTGACTCTGGAAGCCTTCCACAACTTTGACTGTGACCTCCTCAGCACCACAGACCTGTCTCCCCACCCTGGTGAACTTTGACCTGAGCCGAGCCGAGCCCAGGGCACCGGCCATAACCAGCGACTGGTGGTGGGTGAGTCAGCAGGCCAGACCAAAACTACAGCTGTGAACTTTCAGGAGGAGGAGTGAAGATGAAGAGGTTCTGAGTGGAGAACTTTATTCACTCTTTATTTTTTTAAATTATTTTTATTTTATATTACTAGGTTAGACTTAGCCAAAATAAAAGCACACACAGTTACAATGACCAACATAAAGCATATGGTATGATTAGTAGAAAGCATAAGTTCAGCTTCCATATTTGTTAATGCTGAAATCAGGAGTAATTATTTGTCCACGATAAACACCGTGCCCTCATTCTACAACACCTGGCAACTGTGCCAAGTGCATACGTCCAGTTCCAAAGTTCCAGAAATATTTTTATTCTACCCTATCCCGGTAAATTATTTCAAATTTTTACATTTTAACATCTGCTGCCACCTCATTTGTCAGAAATAAAGCTGGGATTACATTTACCTTTGTAGCTTTAGGGTCTGTATTTGCAATAAAATCACTGATCTCAGGTTCTAAATGTTTACTCAACAGGATTTACTCCTTAACGAGGATTTTAAATAGTTTAAAAAGCATTCCACCAACATTTTTTTGTTAAACAACCGAGGGCAGAGTTTGCACTATAAACAAAGAGGATTTATTTTTAGGGGAAATTATTTTATATACAGAACAAATTTTAAATCTAGGGGTAGATGTGTTCACTGAATCATTAACTATGCTCTACCCTAATAGTTTGAAATTTTAGTTTTCTGGAGCAATCACCTTACTTTTTAAGTAAATGTACTATAGTAGAGGATATGCAAAGCACCGTGGCTCTGTTCAGGTACCCTCTTTATCCAATAATCTATCCAGAGTCATCCTAACCACTAGATATATATTTTAAACAAGACTATATTGTGTTATATTGCTGCTGTATTTATGCTCACTTTTCAGGCTGTTTTCTATGCAAGAGAACTGTTTAATCGTTACGTACTGTCCCAATTTGGAATTTTGTAATGGAACACCACTTTCTTTTAGTGCCAGTGGATGGCATGCCATCTTAACTAGATTAATGTGTTGTTATTTTTTCCAAACCAAAACTTTTGTTGTTGTTAATGTTGTGCAGGTAAATTAATACTTTGCAGACATGGCTTACATTCCTGATCGAGACCACTGCCTTGTTTTGTCCTATTTTGTATCTCTGTCACAGGCGTGTGTCTGTTCACAGCCTTTTGGCATAAATGAGATTTGATATTATGTAACAGAAAAGGAAGATGCCATTAGCATGATTTTTGCATGTGTCAACTTTGTACTTTTTATAATTCCCTGAAGAGAAGGAAGTTCCTATCTTTCCCACAGATTGCATCTCAAATGTTTGTCTCCTCAGTTTAACTGCCAGATGCTTATTTTCTGATTCTGAATAATCTAGCTGTAATTTTGTGCCACGTATCCGAAGATATCACTGTAAAATATTATTGTATGTGTCAAGTTGTTGCCACTAGGAAATGTCCTCTTGTTTTGAAGATATTTGTTTTAGTTTGTGTTGTATTAAAACATTAAATGTGCACATGAATTAAGAGATTATGTTTGCTTGTGTATCAATCAAGGACATGGCCTATAGTGTATTTTGACTATTGTCCATGTTGAATGTTTAAAGTTACCGGGTACGGGGTAACTGGGTAAGTTGGGTGGACTTTGAGCATTGCAACCTGGAGACCTGCACATGGGCCCAGGTTACAAAGCAATACATGTACATTAGAACAAAGAACTGTCCAAAGATTTATGATGCATGCCGTCTAGGGCATTTACTCATGATCCACTGGAATTATCACTGTCAAATCTAAAGAGTACCACTGCAACTTCCCAGTGCTGAAGCTTCCAGGAATGATTGTGGGATCTCCTATGTCTTGGTAGTCCCTGTCTGGCTTTGCTGGGTTGAATTTGCCATTGGTTACAGCAGAAACTAAAATCTGGAAATAAAATCTCTTGGGTTGAGTTGGGGGGTGGGGGCGGGGGGTTTTATAGAGAATTAAATATAACTGAAGATGAGCAGAGCTGAATGGTGCTTCCTATAATAAGGTGTGTTCATTTCTCTTGTCGAGTGACCTATTTTGTGGGAACAGCAACACCCCACGAGGGAGTGAATTAATAGATGTTAAAATTGAAAGTTGTATGATGTATCTTCATTGTTATCTATTTTTAATTAGGCAACAGTGGACAAGGGGCATTTGTCACATCCCTTAAGAAGTAACTAATTATAATTTAGAACCTCTGAATGATGTTTTCACAGCACACCAGCTATTTGAAGCTTCTCTCTCTGTCCTTTGAGCAAGTCTTGTCACTTTGACTTTTATACAGTTTGTGTAATTAGTATTAAATATGCAAAACACTGTTGTGAATGGATCTTGTCTCATTTTAAATGTCTTTAGTCTGGGAGCTGGGCAGTGTGTTCCGTTGCTGTGATTTACTTCTCAGCAATGACTCAGCACACTCTGCAGCTGAGTGGAGGGCCCAAGCATTCCTTTTTACAGGATTTTCGGCATTTAGCCTATGTTATTGCTATGTGTCTGGCTTAATGATTGGACCCCCCACACCCCTCTTGTATATACAAGAATATCAAAAAAAGACAGAGAAGTGTTTCATTGTTCAGATGATCGGTTGAACTCACTGAGTGGGAAGCTGGCAGATGCTGTGGGCAAAAGAAACCTGTACTGGAGCCAGAATGTATGTGAGCATGTAGTTTTTTTTTCTTTACAGATGATTATTATTATACACTCTCAGAAAAATGGTATGAAAAAGTACCTAAAAAGGTAAAATTCTTGTCACTGGGTTGGCACCCTATAGGTATATAAATTGTACCCCTAACTTTTTTTCTTGTAAAAGTACTTACTAGTACCCAACTAGAACATTATTGTACTTTCAGGGTACATTTGGGAAATTTGTTCTTTAAAGAGCAAAAATGCACCTCCACTGTACCTTTATTTCTGAGTGTATGAATCATACTGTTGCTAGAATAATATGCATTATGTATTCTGATAAGGTTCTAAAAATTATCCCAAAGGGAATTTGTTTTGCACAAGAATCTGAGCAGAAACATAAAACTATATTGGCTGATAATTCTTGAAGAATCAGTATAAATTGTGTACTTGTATATCTAGATTGCACTTGGACACAGAGCCTGCATGGTCAACATGCACGATTTGATTGATTCAGTGGACATCTGGGGGGTACAACACCCTGTACACAATAACAATATATTATTTATTTATGTATTGATTTATTTTTGCTTAATGGAGAGTAGCTAATCTTGATAAGATATAACGGTATCCTTAATCCTGCTCAGCTGCAGATGGTTACCAACTTTGCTGCACGATTTGCTAAAGAAACTGCGTTATCATGATTCAACATATGCAGACTACCGTAGTTTTACTCTGGTATCGATGTCACAGCCCAAGCAAACATGTATCATGAATATTTCGTAGCCTAATTCTAATGAGGTCGTGACTGTACGCCCCGCCCTTGGATGGGAGGGGTTTTGTAAGAAGTCACGTAGCTCTGCAGCATTGAAGCAGCGGTATTTCCAGAGAGCATCCTGTGCTGACACCTCATTCTACGACTCACTTCCCAAACCGGCTCAGGCGCTTAGATTCGCATCGTCTCAGGTAAGACAGCGTACATTTGGTAGCACTAACGAATAGAATGCACTACAATTACATGTGCAAGTTAGAGCAAAAGTGTTCATGATGCATTGGATTAGCTGGTCAGCTAGCAAGAGCTGCCTACAATTTATACAAAATTATTTAGGCTAGCAAACAAAGCCAACCAAGCTATCATTTAATAAGACCGAACTTGTATATAGGCTATAAATAGTGATTATTTCACGAATCTCTAACGATGTATTGGCCTTTTAATGAATGCAATATCTATGTTTCAACGGATAGCTGTAGCCGCAATTACGGTACCGTGAAGATGAGGGATGAGTGACCCATACAGGCTGTCATCGAGAGGAAGTCAAAGCTGCTAAGCTTAATTTATCGTGTGCACCCTAGCCTATACAGTAGCTGCTAGTCGCCAGCTAACTACGCTTTGGCTATGCCTATGTCCGATCTGCAACAAATTTGTAATCAGTGGCCTTGATTCGTTCTAAAATTTCGTGAAATCGAAACTGTCGGTAACAGTACTGTTAAGAAAGCATATCGTCTAGCCAGCCAGCTAGCCTATTTTCTTTGGAAATATGAAATGGACTTAGGTGATATATTTGTAGGCTACGTTAGCTGCCTGGTTACTTATTTTTGCATAACGTTAGATAACTGGCAATTCGACCAAACACATCAGAGATGACGGATGTCAAACCTCAAGATTTCATTTTTCGCACAGAGAACATGATGTTCAGCTCGCTGATGTGATGGCGCAGCAGGTGTGCGGAGCGGAGATGCTCAGAAGGGTCTGTCTGTGGAAAACAGCACGTACACACTAACGTCACACTTTTAGCACTCCATAGCCATTATTTGATGTCATTGGTTTTATTCCAGTGGCGTCGTCACTTAAAATACACATATATGATTCTAATGTTAACCTGCCTTGGCTGTAAGGATCAGAGTTTGATGTTTTTGAGGAAGGCGCGGTATGAAGAAAAACAGTAGGGACGCTGCGCAATATCATCTCGAGGCTATTTCGCTGACTGTCCCGCTTTAGATGGCATTTACGCACGGAGCATGGGGTTTACGAAAAAGTGATAGCATTCACTACGAAATGTGTGTGTGTGTGTGTGTGTGTGTGTGTGTGTGTGTGTGTGTGTGTGTGTGTGTGTGTGTGTGTGTGTGTGTGTGTGTGTGTGTGTGTGTGTGTGTGTGAAACACGAACTGTATCCTGTTTGTCGGGTACATATCACTATCTACTGTCAGCGACTCTGCCACTCATGCATTCACTTAAGAGTAGTAGGCCAAAAGGACAAAAAAATTCTACAAGAAAATCTAGCTACACAATCAATCACTTTCACAATTAGTTATTTCTTTAATCATTTTAGTTTGAAGGACCCACTAGCTGTCACCCAAACAGTTTTATAAATAGCTGAGATGAATTGAGATTAACTCAATTAATCCAATATGGGTGCTGGCGCAATTGCATTCACATGAATACCTGGTTCGCCAGGAAACTGGCAGTTGTCTGGTTTAACACTAGGTCACAGGTTTCTCACATTGCCTGCCAGTGAGGCTTGTTGAAATTCCTCTTTTGCAGTCACTCATTTGATTAATCCTCATAATGTTTCATCAAGTTTTTCTCACTCTTTGCATGATTTCCACCTGCTGCATTTCCTTGGCTCCAAATATATATTAGCCAGTCCTCGCTGGAATGTGTGCACTGTATCTGGGGAGAAGGACCCATTACCATATGTCTGTTACCATATTTCTGTTTCCTCTGTACACACCTTTGTGACAGTGTCTCTGTGAAAAGTGCTATACAAATAAAATGTAATTTAATTGAATGTGTATAATGACAACAGCCTACTCTTTTACCTGTGCACTAGATACTATACCCATACATTTTAATACAGTAAACATATTAAAAAGTAAGCTGTATAAAATAAACAAGGGTATATGCAAATAAATGAAGTGAGTATCTACTAATAATGTTGTCGTACTGTACAAAAGTCAAACAAAATTTTGCATTCAGAAAGACCTGACCAGTCCACATTCTTTAGGTTTCTTTGACTCAAATGTTTACAAAGGAACCAATACATTTAAATCTTTGCTTATTGGGCCTCAAACCTCTGTTATTAGTTTTATCATGTAAATCTTTGAATTGATTTCACATTAAATTAGTTCATTTCGAGAGATATGGTTCTAATACATATGCAATCGAATGCCAGCCAGGGGTAAGTGTCTGAGGTAGATTTAATGGCTACATGCTGCTGACTTCAGCTCACATTGCGCAGTGCAGGGATCTGGTGGACACCCAGACGCGCCGGTCCTGAGGTAGACCTGTGCTGGTCTGATCTGCAGGGGTGTGGTACGATGGAGGGAGGGGAAGAGGGGGTGGGGTGTTAGCATTTTAAATTCTCCAGGGCTTGTGCAGCAGTCCCACCTCGCACGTCGCCAGTCGCAAAGCTGACGCAGCACGCAGGCTCTGCCGTGACGACTGGAAAAATGGCGCCAGTAGTGGCAGAACGCAGCACATCGCATACGACTACAGTGCATACAGATAAAAGAGTGGGGAATGAGCCGAGAGTCGTCCATACTCCTCGATATGCACATGCAGACTCCTGGCTTTCTTCTGGATTTGGTGGCGTGGTTGGGGTATGCTCGTGGTGGCAGGATGTGGGCAGGGGAAGCGTTCCTGATTTCAGATTACGCAGTGCAGGGCACAACAACATGCACCCCTACATGGCAGACTGTGTCCTTCATTGCCACACTATGGGAAATGTACCAGTTTCACACCCCGCCAGTCAAATTTTCCTGCTGTGACTTATAGTGAAATTACACTGACAAAAAATACCACTCTGGACATGGATTAAGCAGAACGATTGTGCGTAGCGCTTACACACTTGTGATGTCCAGGGCTTTCTAGAAAACAATAGTCTTAAACCCCAAGTCACATGTGATTAGTGATCAGATCAGTGGTCACTGACGGGCTCTATCGTCAGCCCCGCCCTTCTGTAGGAAATTCAGTGTATGCTGATGGATGATCAGAGACCATCTGATATTCTCTTGTTCAGATTTTTGATAAATGGTTGTTATTGCTGGTGAGGTTAATGTACCGTGAAGTAGGCTACTCATTAAACTGGCATTAATTTTGCATGAAGTATTTCCTTTGTATATTTTACCACCAAGTGCAAATGGAACATTCCATAGAACCATGAACTATAGCACTGTTTAGAGAAGATGCACTTATCTTTTTTATTTGCAGCTATCTCTAAAAAGTCTGTCTGTTGGGATGAGCATTAAAGGCTGTGAAAAAATGTCATTGTTGTTTACCAGTTTCATCTTGCATTCAAAATATGAGAGAAATCTAACCTTTGAGGTAAAATTGCTCAAAGAACAAAAAAATCTTCCACAAATCTGGCAATGGCTATAAAAAATACAGTAGCTAAACGCCTGAAAATACCCATCTCCACTACTGGGAAAATAATTCAGAAGTTTAAAACAACTGGAACGGTGATGAACCTGTCTGGAAGAGGACACAAGTGTATTTTTCGCCCACGCAGTGTGGAAATGGTTAGAGAGGCACAGGGTCACAGTTGGAGAATTGCAGAAGTTGGTAGCATCTTGGGGTCACCAAGTCTCCAAAACTACAACCAGAAGCCACCTCCATGCCAACAAGATATTCGGAAGGCTTACCAGAAGAAGGCTTCTGCTGTCATCATGCCACAACCGTAAGCACCTGGAGTTTGCTAAATGTCATTGCAACAAGGTTCTATGGTCAGATGAGAAGAATAGAGCTTTTTGGAAACAAACACCAGAGGTGGGTTTGGTGTAAAAAGAGAGATGGTCATGCAGAGAAGAACCTAATCCCCACTGTGTATGGAGGTGGATATGTGAAGTTGTGGGGATTTTTTGTTAGGATAAATGGCATCATGGACCATGTCAAGTACCTGAAGATTTTATGCCAAAATCTGGCTGCCTTTGACAGAAGGTTAAAACTGGGTTGTGGTTGGATCTTTCAGCAGAACAACGTTCCAAAGCCTTCCTCAGAGTAAAAAAAAAAAGTTTAAGTGACCACAGAATCAAGCTTTTGCAATGTCCATCCCGGTCCCCTGACATCTAAACGCCATTGAAAACCTGTGGGGTGAGCTGAAGAGGAGAGTCCACAAGCAAAGACCAAGAACTGACAGATCTGGAGAATTTATGCATGGAGGAATGGTCTCAGATCCCTTGGTATGCCTTCTCCCACCTAATGGAACATTATAGGAGAAGTGCCAGTGCCATTATCTCGGCAATAGGAGGGGCACAAAGTATTGAATGCAGGGGTGCCAATAATTGTAACACGTCTTTTTCAGAATAAAAATAATTTTCTTTCTCTGAGCACTTGGATCACAAGAAGATTATTTAATCTTCTCATATTGGTGAGCATAGAAAACACTTGATAAACAAAGACAATTTTACCCTTAATATTTTATTCATATTGAGAGTGCCAGCAATTCCAGAGAACAATTCATAACATTATAACAATTTAACCTTATAGATAGAAAGCAAATACCCTTTAGTGAAGCTGGCAAGTGTGATTCAGCTGTAGATACCGTGCTACTATTGTTTTTTTCCTAAAAAGGGTGTATCCGTTCTGCAGCATTGTGAGCGAATGAACTCCCGGCAACAGGGACTGCAGCCCTTATGGCCTTCTGTTTACTGTACACTATTTTCAGCCCTCAGCTTACAGCAACAGCAACCAATCAGCTGCACCGAGCACGAGTGCAGGCCTGCATGTGGTGATGCTAAAGAACCGGTGTTGAATCATTGTTAACACCGCTCAATGCATCGTTTTTGATGCCTTGTTGAAATTTACAATAAGTAGGACTAATGACGTAGTTAACTCGATAACAATACATACGCAATACATATTATATACTCTCTTATGTACTAAAAAAATATTTTCCATATATGGAATTACAATATATTTGTATTCTTGATTTTTTTAAATGTTTGTAACATTGGAGGGCTAGTCTGATAATATTTCCAGCATTTCGCCAAATTACACATATCAGGACATAAAACTAACTTAATTGTGAAAAATTACACTGTTACACGACATGTACATGGTATATGTTGAATAATATATTGAATTACATTAAAAATATATTAATTATTTCCACTTTTGTCTCAGTTGGATATATCTGAACGATACCAACTGAATGTATTATTACGGAAATGTAGCAATATGTTTGCGTAGTGTTTCCCATATCATTAAAAGATAGCTGCGCACTGCCACTTGAGAAATTAGGAGCACCAGTACTCCGTAGGCGGCTGGCCCTTGCATTAAACTACAGTAAGCATGTTTTATTCTGGGGCTCACGTTTGACACAATCGCTGTGCTGAATTGAGCTGCATTACTCTGAAGTCTGATTGTATTAGTGTTAGACCTTTGAGCATTGAGCTGGGTCGGCTTCCATGGTGAGAAATGCGATGGTTATTTTATTTTATTCAATCACCATCATAAAGTATTAGGAGGAGTCGCCTAGGCATACTCCACAGAAGATCTTGTGACTTGTCATGAATGTGTCTTTAAATCATAAGCAAGGTAGGCACAGATTTGACAAGTAGCAACATAGCGACGCCTTCTGCCTTGGATTCCTGGCTCTTCGTTTTCGCTCCGGTGGGAGTTTGCCCGTACCGTGTGTTCCTGCAAAGGGCCGCTGCGTTCCGTGACTCCGCACAGCTGACCTGGTTTATTGCCGAATGCTGTTTTGCGATTCATCGTTGGGTTGGAAGTCATGTCACACTACCCCAGCTGAAACAATAGCGTAGATAAAAGCTGCCTTGTGCGTTCAGTCAGGTGGCTGTAATCCGAGAAGAATGTTAGGTCATAATTTCCTTATCCCTCCAGGGAGGTTTTCTTGTCACCTTCGCTGTAGTAACATAAAAAACAAACATAATAGATAATCATGAAGAGTAACGATGAGATGGTGTACACTAGGTCTGCATTATTATGTTAACTGACACAAGGAGCTTACAGTGGGAGATCTTGGAACATTGCTGCTGCCTGTTGGAGGAGGGCTCAGCTTCAGTGGGAAACACAGGGCCATAGAGTGGCCTGGAGCGGGGGGGGGGGGGTCTTTTCACAGCCAATAAACAGGCTCATTTGCCAGGCCAGGTCAAAGTTTTCAATGGAAACTTCCATGTGGATCGTAGCCAGTGGAGTGCAAGTGATGTTGATGTTCAAGTCCTGTTGTGTTAAGGCTTATGTGAGTTGAGGGGAGAGGATGGGGCGGTGGCCAGATTAGTGATGTGATAAGCAGATATTTGAGGGCTCATGTAGCCCGTGTATTGACAAGGCTATTGCACCTGTTCAAAATTTAGTTTCTTTGGCCTAAACACATTATTGACAAAGCAGCTTCCTGCATTGTATTTCGATTAAGATGATACTGTATAATCATTTAGGAAAAAGGAATCCAGCTCTGAAGTGGGATTCTTACAAAACTGGCAACCTTTTTATTCACAGAAGACAGGTTGAGAATAATTATTAGGGTCAGGGTAATGTGTCTTTGCTTTTTTTGTAGCCTGCTGGCTGGTGCAACCTGAAATGTGCCAGGCGTTGCCAGGGTAACCCTGCTGTAGCCTGAGGCCTGTTTGCTGGCTTTTTGTACTGCCAGGAGGCAGGAAAAGGGGAAATAGGCCAAATTTACCACTTTCATTTACATTGAAATCACCTCAGCATCTTCATTGTGCCTTTTCTACACGATTCTGCTTGGCGATTGCAGGATTGGTGTTCAGAATATAAACAGTGGCATGTCATCCAATCGGCATTCTGAATAATGCATGACTCCTCCCTATTCAGGGAGCCAGAGCTCTGACCAGTCTGCACCGGTTTGTGCTCGTTCCACTCAGCAGAATCAAGTCAAAGATGGGACTAGTAGAGACATTTGGAGAGAGAGGACATTTTGAGAAGGGCAGGGTTCCCATGGTCCATGAAAGTCCATGAAAATATTTTAATTCTGGAAAGTCATGAAAACTGTTCACATATCCCAATTTCCTTGAAAAGTTAGGGAAATTTGCCCTATTAGGAAAAAGCTAAATGCGCTGATTTATACATTATTTCCATTACCAAAGTCATTGATCACTGGAGATTGAAGTGTGTACCACTGTGATAGCAAAATATTTAGTAATGCAGTAATAAAAAAATAATATAATAACATAATGTAGTAATGCAATTATAATGTTATTAAAATAATAAGTATGTGCTGCAATATGTAGTTCTTCCTCACAAAAGTAGTAACAAAATGCTATCCTTAAAACATCATTGGAAATATGAATGTGATTTGAGTTGGAATCCTGGAAGGGGCTAAAGAAGAAAAGATTGCATAAAATGGTGATTATGTGTTGGCTGGAGATGGGACATCAGGAGAGGAGAAATGTGAGAGGAGTGAAAGATCAGCAGTGCCAGAAATGCACAGATGTACAGTGTACAACGCTTGTCTCTTATGAAAGCTGACAGTGCTCAAACAGGACCATTTATATAATCGCTGTCACTGCTTATCACCATGACAACAGGGGGTGATGGAGCACGCTTGGTTTCACCCGCTGTTGTCTCAGATGTTACATAACACTCTACCCATTTCAGTGGAGGGAGAGGTAACCTGAATAGAAATTCATGCTAATAATAGCATCTTCCTCTTTGCTATTTTATTCATTATTTTTCACAGAATAGCGTAGGGTCAAAAATAAGTTTTGGCTCAAAAAACACTTAATTTTCATGGAAAAACGTTATAGTTCTTTCTTTGTTGGAAGCTGTGAGGTTGGACAGGAAGATTAGTCCTGTCATTCTTGATTAATGAGACGGCCCTGTGAACAATATCTGCTCAGCAGTCTAGAGCCTCTTGGTCTCTAAGTGTTGTTTTTGTCTTCCTGTAAAGGAAGCTGGCCATCGATGATTGTGCCAAATGGCTCTGCCCAGTGCATGATCGTTAAACCCAGTGAATAAACGGCCAGTGTGTGTCTGTGTTTCTCTCTGCCTATCCCTCCCAGGTTGTGTGAAGACCAGGAAGGATGACACACCAGTACCCAGCCCTCACTGCCGAGCAGAAGAAGGAGCTCCAGGACATCGCCGAGCGCATTGTCGCTCCCGGAAAGGGCATCTTGGCTGCCGATGAGTCCGTGGGTCAGTAGTGGCCGCAGGGGTTTTGCAGTAGAGAGGGGTCCAATGAGGCTGAAGGAGCGGGGGCGTATGCTAAACACATACATGTCGTCTTTAATGTTGTGTGAGCGGCAGCATTCCCGAGACCAGATACCCCTTTTTGCCAGCAGCTATACCCTGGTCTTGCCAATTCGCTGAAGCTAAGCTGGTGTGGGCTTGGTTAGTACTTGGATGGGAGAGAAACCTGGGAAAACAGTGTTGCTCCTAGAAGTGGTGTTGGGGTGCTGGAATGGAGCATCTCTCTGGACCAAATAGACCCCAATGCCCCAGTGTAGTGAGGAGCACACTGTGCTGTAGGAGACACCATCTTTCGGATGAGGTTTTACACGGTGGTCCTGACTCACTGTGGTCATTAAAGATCCCACCTTGTAGATGACTCCCCAGTGTCTTAGCGAAGTTCCAAACCCGGCTGTCAACCTGCCACTGAATCGTTCCCCATAATAATTTCTTCCCCCCAAAATGGCTGCCCTGGGGGTTGAAGTGAATACCCCCTTCACTGTGAAGCGGTTTAACACTTTAAATTTAATATATTAAATAGAAATATAATCCATTATTATTATTATTATTATTATTATTAATAATAATAATAATAATAATAATAATAATAATAATAATAATAATAATAATATTATTATTATTATTATTACCACATGCTTTGTGGCTGAAAGTGATCAAATTTAATGGGACTGCTTCAATAACAATAAAGGAATCTTTACATTCCTGTTGCTTGACTTTTTCCCTCCAAACCTCCAAAAGGGGCAGCTTGATTTCTAGTCAACATGAATTACATTTACATCCTGTACGAAGATCCAGGCGTTGCAATATGTATCATGTGTGTACGTACGCGTGTGCCAAACAGGCAGCATGGCGAAACGCCTGAACCAGATCGGCGTGGAGAACACGGAGGAGAACCGCCGCCTGTACCGCCAGCTCCTCTTCAGCGCAGACGAGCGCATCGACAGCTGCATCGGCGGAGTCATCTTCTTCCACGAGACCATGTACCAGAACGCTGACGATGACACCCCTTTCGTCAAGATGATCAAAGACAGGGGCATTGTCGTGGGAATCAAGGTATGGCAGTGTTTGAGAACTCGGGAGGACGGTGGCCTCGGGAGCCAGACTTACAGCCTCCGCTATAAACCACCTGGCAAAAGCTGTGCCTGACATCGGAGTTATGAGTCAGTGATTACAGGGACACTAAGTGGTGAACACTATTCTTACTTCTACATGTTCTGCAATGCAAAAACACAAATCCTAACAAGCATCTAATCTCATATTTAGACTTTAGAATCTTATTTCTGTTACTTTTTTGCTAAATAATACAAACTATCTGCCAGTGGGGTGAGATATTTTTGCTCATCTCAGGATTTGCCAGTGGGGTAAGATAATTTCACTTGTCAAGTAAACTTAAAACAAGCTAATATTTTCCACTTTTTAGGAAAAAGAATATGATTTTAAGTCTCATTACAGGAGTAAAACACTTGTTAAGACAGTGTGTTATTTCTTCAGATTGTTGTATATTAAGGTTGCGGGGAGTTAGACTGCATTCAGACCCGTAGAGTGTTATAATGCTGATGTTCCTTTCTTTGTGGGTTTACAACTACACTCCTATAAACTGGAGAGAGACAAACCCACAGAGGTAAACATCAGCATCATAACAATCTACAGAACCGTCTGACTGCAGTCTAACTCCCTGGAATCTGGAAATATTTGACAGTCTGAAAAGCCCTGATGAAATAACCGCACATGTCGAAGTAGGAAGAGTGCTTAGCGAGTATTGAGAGTGAATGGCTCACGCTGCAAAGGTGATAAGGAGATCTGCCCTTGGGGAATAGCAGCTTCAGGTGGAAGGCAGCTGCTATATATACACCCCAGCAGGACGGGGATTAGCTGGGTTTAAGTCACATGGGCCAGAGGGCAGAACAGTGCTTTGTCCCTCACCTGAGCAGTGTTGTGATGCAGAAAGGCACTGCTGTGCACTGACCCTAACCCTACCCCCCTGTGTTTCTGCTCTGAGCAGTGATGACTGCTGACTGTATGTTGTCCCCCTACAGGTTCTCTGTCACACTATTTTCTCCATCTAGATAATTAGTATTTTCTCTGAAGGGAAATTCCTTGTTTTCATCTTAGAAGTACAAGTGATCTGCATTCATGCTGTAAAACTGTTCAAGGACAAGCACGGGTTTCAGAATAAAGGTATTTCTTGTAATAAAAGAAATATAAACTGTCAGTTATTTTTGTTTCCCTGAGAGGAATCTGGCTTAATCTTCCTGCAGGTGGACAAAGGTGTGGTCCCATTGGCTGGAACAGATGGAGAGACCACTACCCAGGGTAAGGCTTAGTGAAACAACCTACCCCTAACCCATAATGCAGTTCACCTCAGAGCTCCTTCAGATTGTAAACAGATTGCACTTTAGGGAATGTAAGCAACAGGTGATTTGTGGACTCCCTATAAAGAATTCAAACCTTTGTTTTGTTATCGAGCCTCAGTGTCCTTCATTGTGCAACTTCCTCTAGGACTGGATGGCCTCTCAGAGCGCTGTGCCCAGTACAAGAAGGACGGTGCAGACTTCGCTAAATGGCGCAGTGTGCTGAAGATCAGTGAGCACACACCCTCCCAGGTGGCCATCATGGAGAACGCCAACGTCCTGGCCCGCTATGCCAGCATCTGCCAGCAGGTGGGGCAGCACTCTGCAATGTGCAATGTGGAGAACTGATATCTGCTTAAAAAATATTTATTAAATAACACAAAGTGTGTCTCAAAGTGCATAAATGTGAAAAAATTCTTAAAGGATAAAAATTATATTTAACTTGTACTTTCCTCTTCTTATCAATAGACTGTGGGTGTTAAAGTCCAGGCTTTACACAGTGCTGAATACTCTAGCTCTAATTTGTAGGGTAATGGTATGCCTGAGAGGACTGAATGGCCTATTCTCATCATACTCTTGTGATATTTCCCTTTATCAATACTTGGGAGTGTCTAAATATGAGAGTGCTATATTTTTGTGCCCTCTCCTGTATTTTTAAAATAATCTTTTTCCTGTTCTCCAGAATGGAATTGTGCCCATCGTAGAGCCAGAGATCCTGCCTGATGGAGACCATGACCTGAAGCGGTGCCAGTACATCACAGAGAAGGTGGGTGCTAGTGGGAAGCCATGTTGGATCCACCCTGCTTCTGTTTGCACTACGCTCTTGTGCTTGGCTGCCTTCTGCACTGGGCACCGTGTCAGTCTGTTTGTGATGAGGCCTGCCAGCCTGGCGTGTCTGAGCTTAATGTGTCTGCGCCACTCTGACTTGTCCTTTGCCTGGGTCTGGTCCAGGTCCTAGCTGCAGTGTACAAGGCCCTGTCTGACCACCACGTGTACCTAGAGGGTACCCTTCTCAAGCCCAACATGGTGACCCCTGGCCACGGCTGCCCCACCAAGTTCGGCTCCGAGGAGATCGCCATGGCAACAGTCACCGCCCTACGTCGCACAGTGCCCCCTGCAGTCACAGGTGACCGGACTTAAAATACCCAAAGAATATTAGTCTCCCAGACCCATATATGAATGATTGACTTGGTTCTCATGATCCTAGTTTATTTCCCATCAGTCTGTTCTGCTTGATGCAGGAACGAGCGCCAGCCTTGATTATCCATTTCATTGTTCTACCATGGAAACGATATTGAAAGAGAATAAGCATATTTGTTAGACAATAATATATTTGCTTTTATTTAACCATGTCTAGTGTCACCTGAGAACTAGTTTTTATCCTGCAGTAACGATTGGGAGACTCATGTCTGCATGGGATACAAAGGGAGTGCATAGCCTATACCAGCTACAGAGTAAGATTTGATGGTCAAGTTGAGAAAGAGATTATGCCCCGATTACCAAGGTTAATACCAGTGCATTACATTGCATTTAGGCATTTAGTAGACGCTTTTATCCAGAGAGACTTACAAAAGTGCATACAGCTAATAAGCCCTGAAGTGCATTTGAACGTGGATAAATGTACATACACTCTTTAATACACACTATAAATTTGCTGTGCGTCTGCAGGGGTGACCTTCCTGTCCGGAGGCCAGAGTGAGGAGGAGGCATCCGTTAACCTGAACGCTATAAACACCTGCCCGCTGGGCAAGCCCTGGGCCCTCACTTTCTCCTATGGCCGTGCCCTGCAGGCCTCTGCCCTCAACGCCTGGCGCGGGCAGAAGGAGAACGAGACCGCCGCCACAGAGGAGTTCATCAAGCGTGCGGAGGTGGGTTACTATCGTTTTACAAACTTTAAACAAAGACATCCACACCCAGGTGAGCAGTGCAACAAAATTTAAAAGACGAATAATAAAAAAAGTATGACTTATATCCATTGTGGCCTTCTTTCCGGCAGGATGACACGGTATGCTTGGCATAACATTGATATGAAATACTGAGCAGCCAGTGTTACCCACATTCCAACCTCTGCCGACCAGTAGGATATGAGATTTCTAAAATAAGTTACACTCACTTATCTTTGTAAGATTCATGGGACAGTTGCCTTTATGTTGCCGTTAGATGTTCCACTGTCTAGAATGATTGTGCTTAGGCCTTTGTAACATGGCAGCTTTACCAGATGTCTACATTCTCATCTTTTTTTCTGGATTGTAACTTTTATTTTTCTTTTCATCCTCTCCTGAGTCTTCGATAATTTAATTAATTAAGAGAAAATACATTTGTGGGATCCCCAGATTAAACCTAATCAGACTCTACCATGGAGATTAATCCTGGCCTTATGAACCAGACAGCTTGTTCACATTTAACTTTTGCTCCCGGCTGGATGTTCCCTGCGATACCACCTCTGTGCTTGGTGTTGAGACAGTATGTAAAATGCAAATAAAAGCAGAAAACTGATTTGTAAATTTTCTTTTACATTGATGTAATTGAAAACAGTACAAAGAAAAGATATTTTGTGTTTTACCATATCAACTTTATTGATTTTTCTAAATATTTAATATTAAATTCCGAATGTCATGTCTGCAACACATTCCAAAAAAGTTGGGACAGGGGCAACATAAGACTGGGAAGGTTGTGGAATGTTCAAAAAACACCCGTTTGGAACATTCCACAGGTAAACAGGTGAATAGGTAACAGGTGATGCTATCATGACTGGCTCGGGCGTTTATGAGCAAGGATGGGTCGAGGTTCGCCACTTTGAAAAGCTGCATGAGCATAAACAAAATGTGGCGCAAAATACGACAATGGAGTTGCACTGGACTGTTCAGCAGCTGAAGTCTTATATCAAGCAAGAATGGGGAAAAAAACTGTGCTCTGTGGAGAGAGATTAGTGTAAACATATGAAACAAAAAATGTAAAAAAAAAAAACTGTTACTTGTCTCCAGAGTAAGAAACCAATAGCTTTGAACTAATCAGAGACCAAATACATTCCTGACACATTTTGCATTCAGATGATAGATGTTTCCTTGGTTTTTCCCCACAGGTGAATGGCTTAGCAGCACTGGGCAAGTACGCCTCCAGTGGTGGCAAGCGTGGAGCGGCTGGACAGTCTCTCTACGTGGCCAATCACGCTTACTGAGCACCCAGTGTTACCCGCATTCCAACCTCTGCCAACCAGTAGCTTCATCCACTGGTACAACCTTCCATATCACCAACCAGTCACAGGCCTGCGCTGTCTTCTGTACTTTAGGATTATTATGATGTGCTTAAATATATGTATTTAAATAATAAATATATATGCTATAACAGGATTGTTGGTGATAGCATCGAAGAACAGAGGGAAAATTGTGTAGGAAGAAAATTTTAAATTATAGGCAAAAAAATTTTTTTCTTCAAAACAATTTCAGGTACTGAAAGACAATTATGTCCCTTTTATTTCCCTGGATTTATTTGTTTAATGTCTTAGACAGGGGTGGTCTTCAGGAATGGTAATATTGCCCGGAGCATGAAGCTTTTATGGAGTATTATGGGTAATGAGATCTTGATTAGACATTAAGCAAATGTATCTCCAGTCATTGTTAATTTTATCTAATGCCTTTACATTGGCAAACCCTTGACTCTGTATTTGGGGGCTGTTTGAGATAACTTTTCTGCAAGTACAGTAAGCAGTCACAATCAGAATTTATAGCCTATACGTGAGGAAGTAGACGCATATACAGTACAGTACGCAGCTGTCTGTAATCGGACAGACTTGTTTAACATTTGGGAGGGGTTGACCATTCATTTAAATGATTGAGCACTAACAACCATAATGTAGTGTTTTTTTGTCTCACCCATCTGATGATCTATTTTGAGAATGTGTGTCTAAATGATATAATTATGTCAAATAAACATTAATTTAAAAAAGCAAAAAAAAAAACAAGTGAAGTAACTGTCGTGTGATGGTGCAGATTTGTGTGAAGCCTATGTGTCCTCCCGCTCCTGCTCCTGCTGCTGTAGCTTGGAAGTACAGAAATGGTGAACTCGATTCTCTGGTCTCGGCAGACCTTACCAAGACAGCTGGGCTTGCAGCAGGGCAGTCACTGTAACGTTATGATGTTAGTGTCGTTCTCTGTGCACCAGATGTACCAAATAGTGAAACAAAAATAAAGAAATATAGAAAATTTTGCGGTTCCGACTCTCTTTATTAGCACACAATGGCAACGGCGCTATAGGGTGAGTTGCATACGAACAGTAGGAATAATAATTACATGGTTAGTAGATTGGCTCTTATTTTGACAACTGAATACTTGGCAAACATTTAGCTTGTAATAAATACATTTTAAACATTGTTTTCTCAAAAAAAAAACGATTTATTTTTCATTTAGTCCGGCTTAACTTCAGTACTCACTGCTCTGTACATCCTACACATATCCCTTGCCCATGATACTAGTTGTCTTTGCAGTGGAGAGTCAGCAGATTTTCTACCAGAGTAACTTCTATCTGAGCCTGATTTTGGATGCTGTCCGTATGATGCTGAAAGCACATGCAGGGCTGCCCCTTCCAGTGAGACTGAAGAAGATTCAAAACTCATAACCAGGTATTTTGTACATGTAGTCTTCATTAAATATTAAAGAAAGATCATTGATGAAGCCAGAAATATGAATCTAGCATGAATTGTCATGGATTAGCTTGTGGGAAGAATTGGAGTGCTCAAACATGGCAATTATAATTGCAATTTTTTAGGAGACATTTTTAGGATGCATGTAGTGTAAATCATCATGTATTGATTTTGTCTCAATTACACCACTAAGAATTGACCCTCTAGAGTCCCTGTGGGGAAAATGGAACTTTTCGAGAATGTGGAGGTTTGAATTCATAATCAGTAAAAGAACTGAGATAAATTTTTTTACGTAGCGAATGCATCTCTACATCTTTTTTCCCAGATAGTGTAATGGACAATTTGGCAGTGATGTCTGTGTTGTACCCTACTCTGAGTGGCTATTAAAATAATATCACCATCTATAGGTACCCTAATGCCTGTTATGCATTAATGAATAGGCCGAATACTTTTAACTTTAATTGTTCCCAAACATGTGCCTAAATAATACAAATCAACCACGATATGATTATACCAGTAACTCATAATGCAACTCTAGGGCAGGTAAATATATAGTATATGGAAGTTTAGATCCCTCAACATTGCATCACTTTAACATTAAATATTTGGTTGACTATTCATAGATATATTATGCATGGTGCAATATGTTGTCTGGTGTATGGTTTGGACCTACGAAGCTTCCGTACGGTAAAAAAAAACCTGAACTGTTGAATTTCGATTGGATAAACAGGGTTGGGTTGCATCTCTCATTGGATAGAATTTCACCTATTCAAAGGCTCTGTCGTCTTCCTTGAGAAATGGCTACCGCGGAAGTCGGTGAGAAAAATAATGAGCTTTTTAGTGTTTTCATAAATGCGCACATAAAATAGATGGCAATAGAAAGCTTTAGTAGATCTCAATATAATGGTCACATCTTAATTTAAAAAATGAGGCACAAAGCATGTTGTCTTATTTGTAAGCGATGTTTCGGGCTGTAAATCAGGGGTAACCATATGCAATTGTAGCTAGCCATCTGGCTAGTTAGTCCCTTTGATTTGGCTTAACGTTACCGAAGCTAAGTTAAACATTTCCGCAGTTTTGTGCTTTAAAATAAAGGTTCTATGGGCATATTTACAACGGTAATGTATGCTGAAATGCTGCTTGTTCTAGCAGTTTTACTGTTGTTCATTAGCTGCTTTAGTAATATTCAGTAAGATTATTTATATTTTCAGAAAAGCAAAGAGGGCGGTATGCTGCTCTATCCATTGCCGCAGTGGTGATAGTAGTGGGAATTCCGCTTTGGTGGAAGACTACCGAGACCTACCGTGCCTGGCTTCCCTACTCGCAGATCAGTGAACTGGACTCCATGCAGGTAAGTCTTATTCTACGTCCGCTAACCTAAATGAAGGATTCCCTGAACGTCTCTGTTGTTCGTCCCATTGTGTCTCAGTATAATTATGGGCTCGGGTGTGACAAATGATTGTAAGATGGTGAATTCTAGTACAAAGCCAGTATACCCTTATGGGAATGTAATATACTGCAGTATATTTTAAATATATTTTGATATATTTACAATATACTGCAGTATATTCTTTTTCCATAAGGGTATACGTTGCTACGACTGCCACCTTATCACCTCAGTAGAGTGTTGAGAGTCTTACATAGTAGTAGTTTGCGTTTTAACATTTTTCTTGCTGTGAACCTTGTTATTTATTCATCTGTTTTGAGTGAATGGCTTACCGGGCCCAAATGTAATGGCAAAATGTAAAGTGACTACATACTAGATTTCAAGCGACCTCAGATTTGACTGTAATGTTGTAGTGCTTTTTTAAGTTTTTTTTGTGTGTGCCATTGATCTTCCATTGTGCTTTCTCGTGGAAAATTTTTTGAAAAGGCTTTGTCGTTGTGTAATTTCAGCTCCAGCTTAGTGTGGAGGTGGAAGTGGTGTTCTCCAGGGGGACCCTGACTCCTGAGCAGCAGAAGAAGATTCCTCTGACCCAGGACCGGGAGCAGCAGCACCAGGTGGATGGTGAGCTCAGGAGGGGCTCGCATGAACTAGGGGACTGCAGTTAGACTGCTACATTAACAAAGGAGCACAACTGCGCCTTGAGCCGGCAGACAAAACAGGAGGGGAAAAGGTGTTCTTTGATATGGAATCAAAACTGTACATTGCCAGGGAAACTTCAAAAGGACTAACCCTGAAGAACAATAGCATTTCTATGTATTGTATACTGTGTGCTCATCTAAAGAGCTAGTCATTTTTAAGTTTCCCTAGTTAAGGCACATTTTGGGTTTGCTAGATGTCAGATTGACTCTAATGCTTTTCAAGTACTTCCTCCTCATAACTGTAATGAATTGGCTCTTGACCTCTGCTGTGGTCTTCAAATTGCTTCATCTGTTCGCTTCCTCAGCAAACACACGCCTGAAGTACAAGTATGAGACAAAGTACCGCACAGCCACTATCATGGAAGAAGATGCACTGAGCCAGCCCACACCTCAGGGTGAGAGCGGTTTTATTCTGATCATCAGCACAACAGTTTACCAACAGGCCTCCACTGGCTGATAAAGAGAAATTGAAAATATATTTTCCTTATAATGTTGAATTATGCAACTAGCCAAAAAAAAGAAGGTTATTTCGTTTTTTCTGGATACTTCCCTTTGTTTCTCGTAAGATAATGGGTATCTTGGAAGTACATCCTCACTGTGACTGCCATCGTTAACAGAACATCCAGTGATGTTATCTGTTCTGTTTCTGTCTTCCTCTCTCGTTTGCAGAGGCTGACCTGGCTCTGCACAGGCTGAGTGAGAGCCCGTGTGGCTCAGTGGTGGTGTATGTGATCCCACAATCCTCCCCGCTACTGGCAGAGGTACAGTCAGACCCACACCCCAGTCAAAATATTGCAAACATTCATCCGTTAGGCTATGTTCTCTCTCCTGATTAAATGATGAGAACAGAATGGCAGGACTCATGAGCATGCTATCTCATGGTTGTTCACTGTATTTGAAGATGCAGTAGACTTAACAGGTTAAATGTTTAATATTTTATTGGTTTGCAACACTGCAGAGCTAAGCTTCAATGCCTTTTTTGTAATATGTTCATGAAGCAGGAATATGGAGATACCAGGCTAACTATCAGAAATATTTGGAATTAGATGAAATCCTGTTTAAAATGTGACAAAACTTAGCTGGCTAAGTTAAGGTGGCATCCTAAACTTCTACTGAAGTGTGTTTTTTCTTGTGGTCTCTTGAGAAAGAGGTTATTTAATATTGAATACTATTATTATAACTTGTGTGCTGTCAGTCAGGAGTGGAAGCAAACCTCTTGTTCCCCTGTTCTTTTTCTGTTTTTTTTTTGTTTTTTTGCAGAGAAAACATTTGCCTGGCATCAAACTTTTGCAAATATTTACTTCAAACTTGAAAGAGCCAGCATTGCCGTGGTGTTCTGTCCTTACATGGGAATTGCACAATGTATTTTGATCTGTGCTGTTTTCCTCAGCTAGCACTGACTCTTTTGTGTTGGAGTGAGAGAAATTCTGTGCCTTTAAGAATCAAAAACGTGTTACAGTTCTTATTCTCTTTTGATTAATATATGACGGCATCAACACTATAAATTGAATGAGACTACAGCAATAAGGCATGCGCCAGAATCTTTGCCCTGCACCAATATATTATAAATAAGAAAAACAATTGGAACCTCTTCATTGTGGTTTCATTGTTGACCAAAAAATGGTCTGCATGACCGTATGTGTTCTATTTTATCTTAATAGCACAGACTGAACGGAAAAGACAGCAATCATAATAAAAAATGGAAAAAAACAATGAAACCAAAGGCATATTTAATTAAAGCAATATTTTAATGGTCGCCCTAACTGCATTTCACATTGTGGCTCAAGCACCTATGTAAAATTGTTCATGTATACTGCAATCACCTGAATGGCATCACTGTGAGCAAGTGAAAGAATAAATGACAGACTTTAGTTTCTCTCTCTGCAGGGTGTCAGAGTATACGTAGGCCAGCACCGGACAGCACTGCTGCGAGAGCTGCCGGGATTGACCGGTGGTCTGAAAGACGTTTTGGGCGCCCTGGACCCCCAGATTGAGCAGGTTGTTCAGACCATGTCGTTCAGCCACAGTGACATCACCGCTGCGCTCAGCGACAGGATCAGGGTGAGCCGGCTGAGCAGGGATGGGCTGGCCGACACCATGAGAGCATTCAAGACCAGTCCAGGTGAGGATACCCTCACCCCCCATCTCGCCGTCTGCCTCTTATAATTCGCCTGTATATTGCTGTCTCTTTTTTAAACATGCATCTGCTCCTTACATTACATCTTTCTGTTGGAGTCCTTTTACGTCTATATAGTGTTTTTGGCTTAATTAAACATAATTAGTGCTGTACAAGAAATGTGCATAATGAATACTTTATAAATCGCTGTTTATTCTAGTTAAAGGTGTAGTAGGCAAGATTTTTATCGATTTAATTTTGGCGAAATTACTAAATTTGCTCATTACATTCCAGCAGCTATCAATAAATCAAGTGTTCTGAGAAGAAATCCGGTTTCTGTGAGTGTCCTGGGCTGTCAAAAAATCTCAAGCCGGTCTTCCAAAAACCAACCAATTAGGGCTAGCTATGTTGCTACCAATCAGGGCAACTATCTACAAGCAAAAGATCCTCCCGGTGGGATAAACCCCTCCCTGTCTGCCTGTCTTCGCGTGTGCACTGGAACATAATTTGGTGGGAGGGGCTTAGGCGAGAGATAGGAGGGAGGAGTGCAAAAAGGGGAAGTCTTTTTGCCTTGTATATTTTAAAACTTGCCTAATGCAGCTTTAAACACAGTCAGGTTCTTGAATATAAGCTTATTATTATTTTTAGCTGTTGGGACAGAATGATGTGTTTATTTGGTAATGGGAATATTTCCCTCTATACTTTTTTCTCTACCTCCCTCCTGTTGACCTGGGACCTCCCCAGTGCCTCAGTTTGAAACTCAGAATACGATCTCTTCCTCCGCCCTCTCAGGTTATGAGATCACCTTCAGCCTCTTAAATCCAGACCCAAAGTCCCACAAGCTGCAGTGGGAGATAGAGGGAGCGGTGCACAGCTACATACAGCCCCTGCTGGACAAGCTGGCTCCTGTCGCCAATTTCTCAGTAGATTCACAGGTATGAAAGTAGAAAATGGAAGGCACCATGTTCTGACACCTGAAATAATGACATTACTTTGCATACAAATAATTGTAGTCTTTAAATAGAAATAATGTGACGACAAAAGTTGTACTCATCCACAGCAAAGGGGTTAAATGGAAGCAGAATGTTGGATGCCAAATTGGACAGGATCTGATTAGAATAATCCAATTTGTAGGTTTTTTTTTTTTTTTTTTTTTTGACAATGGCCTTTCTAAAATAGACTTTTTGGTCATTTGGCGCAAGGCAATGTGTGACTTTCTCATCGGGCAGTACGGTGGTGCAGTGGATAGTACTGTTGCTTCACAGGAAGAATCTAGGCCAGGGGCCTTTCCGTGTGTGGCAGGGGCCTTTCCAGGCTAATAGGAGAGACTCTAAATTGCCCATTGGTATGGGTATGTGAGTGAATGGTGTGTTTGCCCTATGATGGACTGGCAAAGGATTGGCGTCCTGTCCAGGGGGTATTCCAGTGGGTATTACTGCCTCTCGCTCAATGCATGCTGGATAATGGATGGATGGAACTTTCACATAAGAACAAATCTACCCATAATAGAGAGCGACTGTGATGTTTATTCAAATGCTCCATATCTGAATGTTATACTGTATTTTATTTATTTTTTTATTTAACAGCAGTTTGTTTTCATCCATGTGCAGTGTAATGAGTTCTCTAAGAACCACAAGTGCCAAATGAGTACTGTATGTAGACTATGTAGCGGCTGAATTGATTTCTTTCTTCTTTCTTGGCTGCTGTTAGATCCTGTACTACGCAGTCCTGGGGGTGAACCCACGTTATGACAACAGTGTTTCAGCATACACTCTGAGCGCCGACAGCCTGGCGCACGTCATCAACCCTGTGGAAGCCAGGCTTGGTGAGTCTGTCTCTCCATTTGTATCATTAATACCTGCCAGTCCCACATACACTACTCACAAAACGTTGGGGATATTTGGCTTTCGGGTGAAATTTATGGAAAATGTAAGTTCACGCTACAGTGATATTATACGTATCATGAAAGTAGGGCATTTAAGTAGAAGCATGCAATGGTGATTTCCTCATCTCAAACAATTTATTGAAACAAAAGCCAACAACAGTGGTGGGTATACCACAACAAAAATGTCAATGTCTCAATAACTTGTCATGTGCCCTTGAGCATCAATTACAGCTTGACAACGACGTCTCATGCTGTTCACAAGTCGACTTATTGTCTGCTGAGGCATGGCATCCCACTCTTCTTGAAGGGCGGCCCTCAGGTCATTGAGGTTCTGGGGTACAGAGTTACGAGCCTCTACACGGTGAGTCAGCTGATCCCATAGGTTTTCTATGGGATTCAGGTCTGGAGAAAGTGCAGGCCACTCCATTTGAGGTACCCCAGTCTCCAGCAGCCTTTCCCTAATGATGCGACCTCGATGAGCTGGAGCATTGTCGTCCATGAAGATGAAATTAGGCCTGTGTTGTTCATGCAGGGGCACAATGACTGGATTAATGATGTTATTCAGGTAGTATGGGCTTGTCACTGTACCATTCACAAAGTGTAGGGCAGTTCTGTATTGACTAGACACACCTGCCCACACTGTAACACCGCCACCACCAAAGGGTCGTCTGGTGACAACAGTGGCTGATGCATAGCGCTCTCCTTGACGTCTCCAACATCGTTGGCGGCCATCATTTCTGCTCAACGTGAATCGACTTTCATCAGAGAACAGCACTGAGGCCCACTGGTCCCTCGTCCAGCGTAAATGCTCCCTGGCCCATGCAAGACGATGACGCCTGTGCCTGGTGGTGTGGTCAGGTACCCTTGCAGGTCGTCTAGCACGCAGACCACGCTGATGTAAACGGTTTCGAATGGTCTGACGTGACACTTGGGTGCCTCTCACCTCCCTTAAATGTGCCTGGAGTTGAGTGGCATTCATCATCCGGTTCCGCAGGGCACTGTTCACAATGAAGCGGTCATCAGTGTGGGATGTGGCCAAAGGACGTCCACTTCTATGCCTTTCTGTGACTCTTCCAGTCTCTCTGTATCTCTGTTGCAACCTGCTGATGACACTCTGTGACACTCTAAGCTCAGTGGCCACTTCCCTCTGAGAACATCCTGTTTGAAGCCTCGCAATGGCGAGGTACTGTTGATCAATTGTTAGGTGTCGTCTTGGTCTCATGATGTCAAAATGTGAACAGCATGATGAAGAGGACTGTTTAAATACCAATTCTAATTGAACCAGGAAATTTATTGGTCGATTCATGGATCAAACACCTGTTGTGAATTTTGCCGTTCAGCTCCTTGTTAGAGAACAGCAAGTTGTGCAAAAAGTACTGAAACATTGAATAGTTGGACATGTGCATTCAAAAGTTTAGAGAAGGTCAAATTAATTTCACCTGTAAATGTTATAGTGCATTTTAGGTTCATCCTGAAATTTCACCCGAAAGCCGAATATCCCTAACTTTTTGTGAGTAGTGTATGCCTTAGTGAGAGCAGAGATATTGTATACAAATGGCCAGTTACTCAACTCCCTGAACTTTTCCAGGTTCAGGTTTGTGGGGGGTTTTCATGTGTTGAATCCTCTTGTGACTGAGGATGTGCACGGAGCTCCATATCACAACAAATGTTGTTTGAGTTTAAGGCAGGGACACTCAAATCTGGCCCTTGAGGCCAGTAGTACTGTTGGTTTTATTTTCTACCTCATAGTTAATTGATTGATTAATGCCACGATTGGCCAGTGATTTCCTGATTAGCTGCAACGAATGAAAACCAGCAATGCTACTGGCCTCTGGGGCCAGATTTGAGTATCCCTGGTTTAAGGTTTTAGAACAAGCGGTTTAGTACGAAAACACAAATCATATTGTCATGACTCCGTTTTCTTTAAACAATGGACTTGTACTCACTGAGCAGCACATTCCATTTGCATAATCAGTGAGGTAATAAAATGATGCACTTGAGCTCAGAACTGACAAACATCACATTTAAGTAAAGTGCCTTGTGTGTGACAATGGATAAGTATAATTCTCCTTTTTAATATTTTCATGTGGTATTTGCACATTTGCTCTTATTTGCAAGCTGTATTTTCCAGTTCTGTGAACGCTATAAGCCTTACAAAGCTAATATATGGGTGGCAGTGTGTAGTAGTGGTGGTTAGGGGCCTTGACCTTACCAGAATCCCAATGCTGTTGGAGCTATAAGCAAGACACTAAACCTGATTTTTCCTAAATAGGTATTCTGATGCTAAAATGAATTGAAAGTATTCCACTAATTTGCCCTGAATTAGGGGTGTTAGCGAAGCAAATAAATAATGTTAACAAATGTTAGCGGAACAATGAGCGCCGTGTGCCTAATCTGTGAGATAAGGGGCAGCTGCTCCTGTTGTAATGCAGTTCAGTGGTCTAGAGCTTTAAAACTGAGGTTTAAACTCCTGTTAAATTGATTGCGATTGGGCCCGGCAAGGTTTTTCTCGTGACACCAGAGCTATCTCGCTCCGCCATTCTGATTGTCGGCCTTTGTCTCACTCGATTTGTTGCGGTTGTCTCCTTTGTTGTAGTAATTTCTAGCGTTGTCTCTGCTCCTCTTCTCAATGCTGTCATCTCCTCTCCTTTTTTAGGGTCCAACGCAGCCTCCTCCAATCCTGTACTGAACTTCCTCCTGTACGTTCCAGACGCTCAACACTCCCCGCTCTTTATCCGGAACCACAATAGAAACATGGTGCCTACCAATGCCTTCCATAGTCCCCGATGGGGTGGCATCATGGTGCGTAAACATGGGGTCCAGGCTGTCTTGCAGGAATAACCTGTCAATGAACATTTGACTTGAGATTTTTAGCTAGTTTGTTTTCAATCTACTTTCCTTTTTGTGAAAGGGAACTTGTGAGTTTTTTAAATTATATATATTTTTTAATTGTATGGTTATTATTTTTTATCTCTGTAGTTTTTCCATTGTGTCTTTCTGCTATTAAGGTGTACAACGTCAACGATCGCTACGGACCAGACGCCCAGTTTCCTGTCACTGTCAACATCGACATGGCGCAAGTGATGGGCGTCTTCCTGGCCCAGTTACGGTCAGTCCCTCCGATTGTTTGGCCAATCAGGCGAATGGTGTTTCTGAAGCACTCCGCTTCATTGGTTGCAGCGTATTCATGTGCTTGTCATGTCCTTCGATGGGTGCAGGCTTATGCTGGGGGTGCAACAGACCCGGCCGCCCCCCGGCTTCGTTCTCCAGAGCCCAGGAAGCGCGGGGCTGACCGATTGGGAGCTGGACCGTCTGCTTTGGAGCCGCAGCGTGGAGAACGTGGCCACGGCCAGCACTACCATCACCTCCCTGGCCCAGCTGCTGGACCAGATCGGCAACATCGTCATCAACGACAACATCGCCCAGCAAGTGAGCGCTTCACCGTACTGGTGACAAATGCTGCTGCTTCAGCCTTACAGAGCAGCAGTTGAATGTGCCTTTAAAATCAGTTGTGCTTTTGCTCTGCGTAGGAAAGCAATGCTATGAAAGATATCTTTCTACACCGCTCAAATGTGTTGCTGGATTATATGGCATCACGTGAATTTATGCTGAGATAAAAAAATAATTACTTTGTAAAGTTCTTTTCTTAAGAAGTGTTCAAAGTGTATTACTATGAAAAAAGTACATAGAAGGAGACCATTTGGCGCAATCCACTGGCGTCCAACTCAACTATACAATTCCCCCCACGTGGCCCAGGGTTTGATCCTTGCCATGGCACTTTCTGTGCTGTGATGTCATCTGTATCTGTTACTCTCTCTGCTTTCGCCATCTGAATAAAGTGGTGTACAAATACACAAGGAGGGCAAATTGTCCTTCAACAAACCAAAACAAACAACATGTAGTTTAAAAAAAGATTGAGATAAAAGTCAACAAGCATACAGATAAATGAATTGTTGAGGAAATAAAACATTACGAAAGTAGACTATACCCTGTAGACGCGTTCTAGCTCTGCGGTTTGCAATGCTGGTTCTTGAGAGCCACAGGGTCTGTTCATTTTTGCCTTCACAAAAATCATCAACCAGTTCAGACCCAAGAAATGAGATGCGATGAGCTAACTGTATAATCAGCTAAGTGCTGAGTACCCAGCAGACCCTGTGGCTCTGCAGTTCCAGGGTTGCAGGCCCCTGCTCTAGCTGTACAAACACTGTACGGTGGCACTGTATTTGGGCCTGGAGACCTCTGTCCCCTTTCTGACAGGACCGTGGGAGAAGTATCTGTGGTGCGGGTCCTCACCCCCTCTGCTCCCGCTCTTTCGTGTCTCAGGTGTACAGCGCTGTGACATCACTGCAGGCTGCAGTGGCGGAGCTGGAGGCGGGAAACCTGGCCTTTGCACTGCAGTACAGCCGCGAGGCCATCCTGGCGTCCGAGAGGGCCTTCTTCGACCCGTCCCTGCTGCACTTGCTCTACTTCCCAGACGACCAGAAGTTCGCCATCTACATCCCCCTCTTCCTGCCCATGTGCGTGCCCATCCTGCTCTCCCTGCTCAAGATGGCCGGGGAACTCCGCCAGAGACGCTCAGAGCGGCGCGCAAAGAGAGACTGAGAGACGCTGCTGTGGGCATGTGCACTCGGACAACATATGCACAAACTCTAACCACACAAATGCCCTCTGTCAACACACTGATGCAAACACAAACACTTACAAATGGACACATGTGGACTGCAGGGTGGCCATCCTGTCGAGGCACTATTGTAGTGCATGGATGGGCTTCACTGTCTGGTATCGAATCCGGACTGCGCCAGTGCTGACTGGCCGATGGGCCCACTGAGGCTACGCACAATTGGCTCTGGCGTCGCCCAGAGATGGGAAGGTTAGATTCGGCTGGGATGATGGCACCTCATCGTGCACCAGTGATGTCTGCTGGGTAATCACTGTGGTGTGATGAGAATACACATTACATTACAGAATTTATCAGAACCACTTATACATTACATTACAGGCATTAGCAGACGCTCCTATGCAGAGTGACTTACACAACTAGCTGACATCACATGCTTCTCTACGCTCTCCAGAATCAATAGCAGAGGTTCTGGCAATGAGTGCTGATAAACACAATAGGGCATTCCAAATTGGTGAGAAAAAGGGGTGAAAAGCATTAAAAAATACACATTTGTGTAGTCCACATGAATGCAGAAGAACTTGCAACCACTGGTCAAAATGGGAAAGCATACCAGATTGTACTGTGTTTGTTTATTGCTTTTTGGTTGTATTGTATTTATTTTTAACTGTTTTACACTGACTTCCTGTTTTTTGTTTTGTTTTGCTGAAGTCATGAACCTGGACAAATAAGTGTTCTGTCAAACAAAAGAACCGCATATCTTTGTCTTTGTTGATCTTGAGTGTAAGGGCAATCAAAACCTTGAATGTGAATCTCAGATGACTGCAAGGACTTGCAGATTGAAGGAGATAAATGTAATATAATCTAGTTGAAAATGGCCATTTACTTGAGAGATCGCCATATTCGGGAGGGGTCACCTTTCAGTCGGCACTTCGACAAAACAATCCAACTGCCTTGCAAATGGGCCGATAAAAAGGGTGCATGGGGTCGTCAGGCCATAAAGAATAGGCCAGCTTGGAGCAAGTGGGGGATGGGAAGTAAAGGATGGCTTTCTAAAGGCAGCTTCAAACTTTATAACACTTGTTGAACATTTCCCGACTGTACTGAAGATGCTTGTTGCAAGAGTAGATCCAGATAACCAGTACTGCAACAGGTCATTCTGACATTCATTTATACCATTTTATCCTGGTAATTTATGCCATTGTGCAAGTTAATTTATATTCAGTAACTCATTTATTCCACAAAATAATCCAGTTAAATTACCTGCTCTAATTTGAATTATAAATGCCCTTGCAAGAAGTATAGTTGTGACAGAATGCAGATTTGAAAAACATTTTTAGTAACTGTTAGCTTGACTTCTTTTGCTTCCTATTGAACTAGTTGAGGTTTTGCATTATTTCAGTAGTAGCCTGTAAGGAAGACACACATTCTGCTTTGATAAATCTGTCCGTTGCGGGTTTTTTTTCTCCTCCCAGGCAGCCTGCGTAGTACTGTTCCCCAGATATCATAGTGTGCCGTAGTACTTTTCTATGTGCATGCATTATGATATACAATTGTTCGCGGGTTTTTTTGCACGTGTCACATTTCTTTGTCGTGCTCATCGTGGTGCATGCTGCAAGATGGCGCAGTCTAGGCATAAACTGCGCAGATGCCCCAGACTCATATCGAGGAGAGAAACGCACAGAAAAAGTGGTTAGGGTTCAAAAGCAGCAAACTCAATAACAGGCCGGATAATTGTTTTATAGTATATTGCAATAAACGAATACATTAATTCGTTGCTTATATGCTATAGCAAGATCCCCAAAAATACACTTTATTCTTTTATAGTTCTGTATAACTATAAAAGAAGATACGCCTGTAACTTCACGCAGAAGGGTGAGAGCTTAAGCTCCGCCTTCCAGCCAGATATACTTGGTACATGCATGGCATTTCCTTTACACTCTTTGGCATGCACGCGGTAATTCAAAACCTGGTGGGCGGGGCATGAGATTGCGCCTTTGGTAGTTCTCCGTCCAATAAATGTCGCAGACAATTCTTTTTTCTACAATTTGTGCACTGAAAAACGCAACTTAAATTCGGTGTAACTGAATGATAGTATCGTGATTTGTCTTTACTGCACGAAGCAGAAAGTTTGAATTTAATTTCTTATTCACATTAGCAGCGAAAGGGACTATTTTATCGGGCGTGCTTGAGCGCAAAAGCAAACCGTTTTGTTGCCAGTATTCATCCGCACTGAGCACGGAGGTTCAAAAAGGAAGAACATCGGCGCCATCTTAAAGAGTGTAAAAAAAAAACTCAAAGAACGAGAAATTTGAGTGTAGCGTTACCGCGAGCTTCCTTGTTACATTCAGATTAATTGGCAACCTTTTATTTCGGTTTTCGAACATTTTTGTTGCGTTAACTGTGAATTACATAAGTTAGGCTGGTTAGTCTGCGATAGTTACAAAACAAAAGATGTCTGGTGGTGGTGGTGGCGGCGGCGGCGGCGGCGGCGGTGGTGGTGGAGGAGGGAGGAGGTGGAGGAGTTGGCGGTGGTGTGATCCGAGGCCCGGCTGGAAATAACGATTGCCGAATTTATGTGGGGAATCTTCCTCCGGATATTCGTACCAAGGACGTCGAGGACGTTTTCTACAAGTATGGGGCGATTCGAGACATCGACTTGAAAAATCGTAGGGGAGGACCACCTTTTGCCTTTGTGGAATTTGAAGATCCAAGGTAAGACGACGCTAGTACAAAGTCTCATGGAGAGCTAACGTTAGTTAGCTTAGCTAGCGCTACGGGTGTTGCTTGCTAATGTTAGTTGATGACCCGTGGAAACGTGGAGGAAATGCCAGGTAGCTCTCGATCTGACATGGACAATTTGGTTAAGTAACCGAAACTGGAGTGAAATAAGTCAACGTTACAAATGGGGAACGAAATTAAGTTTAGTAACGTTAGCTACCGTCATTTTCGAGTGTGGGGAGTTTCGATTTCTTATTCACGCGCTAACTTTGACGGTTCTCGTTTAATTTAAGTAATGTTAACGTTATTAAATTGGACTAGAAAAATAATTCAAACGTGCAGAAAATTATAGAAATTGGACCTGTGTGTACCAAAATGGGGGGTAATTCATTAAATGGCCTCTGCTTGCCATGTTCGATCGACTTATCGCATGTCGAAAGGCAACGAAACGCACCATGTGCCATGTAATTGGAGGACAGGGGCATCGTAACTGAATATGGCCCATAGTAAAAGTTTGTTTCTTTGGACGGTAGCCTAACCATCAAGGAAATATATTTCCTTGAAACCATACGGACATTTTATTCAAACGATTTATTTGCAAAATCACAAGCTAGTTTCTACGTTCTTGTGCCCGCATTGACTTCAACAGGAGGCGGGGAGTTGAGGGGAATGGGGAAAACAGGAAATGGAAGGGCGGTGTTGTGTAGAGGTGACTTCGCTATTACCGATTTCTTTTATAACAAATGATTGAAATTACCTTTTCAGAGATGCTGAGGATGCTGTATATGGACGGGATGGCTATGACTATGATGGATACCGCCTGCGAGTTGAGTTTCCCAGGAGCGGTAGGGGTGGAGGGAGAGGGGGTGGAGGGGGAGGTGTTGGTGCCCCTAGGGGCAGATACGGACCGCCATCCAGACGCTCCGAATACAGAGTGATCGTTTCAGGTAAGCATGATTGTCTAAATAGTCCAGTTTAGCTTCAAACTAGGCACAGATGGTTTTGTTTCTGTAGTTTGCACAGCATATGGATACAGCAGCACCTGATTTAATCAATTCATTTATGTAGGATTTACATTTGAAATGGTGTGTGTACTTGTTGTGTTAGCCACATTGGATTTGGTTAACAGTCCTGTTAACTATGTAGCATATTGTTAAGGGCAATCTGTAGCCGTATCTTCCATAGGGACTGTTTTGGACATGTTGAACTTTAACTTGCTATAGTAATGATGTACCTCTGCCTCTTTGTGCTGTTCCCTGCAGGGCTTCCTCCAAGCGGTAGCTGGCAGGATTTAAAGGATCACATGCGTGAAGCAGGTGATGTATGTTACGCTGACGTTTTCCGAGATGGAACTGGTGTTGTGGAGTTTGTTCGCAAAGAAGACATGACCTACGCAGTTCGAAAGCTGGATAACACTAAATTCCGATCACATGAGGTAGGTCTGAGATTTACGTCGGGTCACCATTGGATACGCAGGGCGTAGCTTTTGGAATTCTTTTCTTTTCTTTTCTTTTAAGGTAAGCAAATTGGCTGGAATGGAATTCCTTGTCACTGTTGTGGACTAGGCATCCCTAAAGAATGCATTCTGCCTTGAGAAAATGATGCATACTTTGTTACTTTGTTCAAAACTAGCTGAAAATGCAGAAGAAACTTCATTCTGTTCATGTTGAAGACATGTCAGATTGTTTCCTTTTAGAAGAGTATGCAGTCATGCAGTGCTGTTCCAGAGTGTCTGTCTACTATTTGGATTGCTCAGGGAATACTTTTGTTATACTGCCATCTTGCTGTTTTCAGTTTGGAACAGCTTACCTGCATTTTTTTCTAGGAGGAATGCATTCTGTTTTGTGGAATTTAGAACAGGACAACTTTCAGGTGTCTGAGCCTGAAGCAGTTTTTAATGTTCAGGTCAAATTTAAAGTAAGTTGGCAGGTTGACACAACAATGGTATTTGTACTTGTAAAGTGTATTTAGAGATGTGGTTTGTCCATGTGCTGTTTTAGCCAGCCTGTTAAAGCCCAGGGAGTTTGCTTGGGAAATGTTTTATCTTGAGCACTTATTCCAGCTAGTATTGTATGCCAGTATTACAAATTTGAGTTCACTAGCCTTCCTGTAAGTGATGTCTGGAAAGGCCTAAATTATGCCAAACATTTTCAACTTGCTAAATTTAAAATAAAATAAAAAATTAATAAATCCTGCAGTTGGATGTATAATGTGCACTGAGTTACTTGGACCTGAGATGTTTGTCTCAATTTGTACTTTTTATAAAAAAAATATTATACATGCTGCCAGGGTCTGAAATGAACACCTGCTGTGGTGGGTCAAATTATTGTCCGTCACCCACCAAAAGTCCCCCCCCCCCCCCCCAATTTTATTTCTTAACCTTTCGACATGGGTGTAATCAGCAGTCGAGAGTGGTCCCTGTGTGATTACAACTCTGCGGTACTACGTTCAGCCATGATAACATTGACCATGCTATTCTACCACAAAAGTGATGAAATTACAAATCTTTACAACATTGTACCCTCAAATTAGGTTTATTTTTAAGATGCCAACATTCAGAAACATGCACATTTATCTAGACCGTATAGAATTAGCCCAGCTACAATCTAGCTTCTCTATGTATATAGCTGCGTTGCAGCTAGGAAAATAGCCTATACAATGACAATAACCCCAACTGTTTTACAGGTCACACTTAAATGCAATAAAATCAAATTATACTTTTGTAAATGTACCGATTACTGCATACAATTTACCACAATGATTAAGCGTACCATTAAAAAAATACATTGCGATTATTGTAATAAGTGTTAAATGATGTCTGCATGTGGGCAGCCATGACAGTCTACTCTCACAACTTTCATGCTCCTGGAAGAAATTAATCTGATTGTCTAATATTGAAATGGGGCATAATGCATTTTAAATTGGCATTTCCTATTTGAATTCTAAAGGGTTTTTGTTTGTAATTGTAATGTTTTCAGAGGTGGCTGGTTTAAAAAAATGAATAAAAATAAATTCAAAATACACAGTTAGCCATTCAGATTTTTTTATCTGCCACTGTGGCTGGTGGAGAAACGTTCATTTCAGACCCTGTATGCTGACCGTTTTTATTTCAGGTATATGGTAACGCACATTCCTTGTCTCTAATGTGCTGTCTTCCCCATAACTGAATTGCTCGTGTTTCAGCCTTAATTGCTCTGTGAAACCTCTGCTGGTGCCATGCCTGCTGACAGGGGTCTTTTGGGGAACCTTCTGGCAATTGCTGGAGGAAGTCATGGTGCTGCTAGTACTGAAAATGTCATAATGGACGCAGAAAGGTCTTTTAGACATAGGTGTGGGGGGTGGGGGGTGGGGGGTGGGTGGCTCAAATGTGACTAACTCAAATGGCACGTGCCGCAGACGGTTTTCTTTTTCTTCACGAGAGAGTTTTCTTGGTGTCCGTCAGGGAGAGACGGCGTACATCCGGGTGAAAGTGGACGGCCCCAGGAGCCCGAGTTACGGAAGGTCCCGTTCCCGCAGCCGCAGCAGGAGCCGAAGCCGGAGCAACAGTCGCAGCCGCAGCTACTCTCCGCGCCGCAGCCGAGGATCCCCTCGCTACTCGCCACGCCACAGCCGCTCCCGCTCTCGTTCCTAAGCTCCGCCAACACATCTTCCACGTGTCGCTCTTCTGGTGGACCCACAAGTTGTACTTTTTTTTCCGCTTTTACCTTTTTCCTCCCCATTTTATTAAAGTTTGCTACAGATTTTTTTCAATTCAACTTTTTTTCCCCCCTCCCCATTTCATATGCTAATGAGCTTGTTGAAGTCTAGTATGTGGGTATGTCCCTGTCTCCTTCCCTCCCTCTCCCCTCCCTCCCTCCTCCCATCACCCTGACCTTGTCCGTTTGTTTGTCCTGCATAAACTGCTTTTTAACTGGCTGTTCAGTCTCCCCCCCCCCCCCCCCCCCCCCCCAGTATTTACAAACTGTTCAAATGCATTGAGTTGTCAGGGGTTTGTTTTTTGTTTTTTTTTGTTTTTTTTCCTGAATTGTGGGTGGTAGGTTGGGTTGTGGGGGGAGGGGTGGTTGTTTGTTTGGGAGGTGGGAGCCATATTGCAAAACTGTTCTCTTTTACCTTTTCATGTGTCTTTCTATAGACATCTGAAGAGCAGGATTAAAGAATGCTTTGGAATAAAGGATTGTGAAGCAGAGTTCATTCATATTAGGATAATCAAAGCGTATTTGGAGGAGGAGCAGTCAGATCAATAAAGGAGGCAATGGTATGACAGCAAGTGCTTCAGTCACATCTAAAAACTTGGCAGTATTGATTTTTTTATTTTATTAAACGATATCCCAACACTTAACTCGCATAATACCGAGCCTGACACTTATGTACTTTCAGTTCTTTACTTTCTCACCCTCTCCCTTTTTTTGTTCATGGATCAGTACTGCTAAGCATGCATGTCTTCATGTACGACTGAATGTAGGAATACTTCTGTGCAATTTAAGGGAAGGATTACCACCCTCCCGCCCCCCACCTACAAGTACAAATTTTGCGGGTTTTCTCTTACTTGGTTAAAGGCTTTGGCCTGCCCTTCACATTGTAAATTAACAGAAAAGATTTGCTATGACACTAACGAAGTGTTTTTCTAATTGGTTGATTGGATTTGTTAATGGGTAGCAGTTTGATTGGCCAAAGCTGTAATGTATAGACCATTGCGAGGAAACAATTGTCCCGATTTTAAATTGTTCTGAATTGCGTTGGGAGCTGATCATTGTCTGGTATTCTGCTTTTTAGTTAAACTTTGTTTGGAGAAATGGATATCCAGCCGTATGATCTCCTCCTAGATGCATAATTTAAGGAAAGACGTTTTTGATTAGTCCTGATTCTAACTTGTTGCCTCCTTCTTTTTGATTTGCTGGTATTCAAAGGTTTGGATTGGAGGAGGGGCCCACTGGGTCCCAATCCTTGGAGCCGGATCATTGGATCAGTTCATAATCAGGATAGGATAGAATAAGGAGCAGGATACATGGAGCGGGATCAATTTACCGGGAACCGTAGGAGTGGATCCCCCCCCCTCACCATAACGCATTTATGGAATTTCAAAACAACTTCTTTCAATTGGCTATTCAATATACCAAATTTAAGTTTTTGTTTTTTGTGGAACCCGAAAGATGTGCACACATGGGATTCGGCTTTATTTTTTTTATTTTTGTATGAGTGGAGCAGAGCGAGGACCGAGAGGCTGGATCAATTTCCTTGGATGGAATCCGCATGAGGAGCTTGGTAAATAGAAGGGCATTTAATGGGGAGGGTTGGGTTTTTTGTAGTTTCAGGTTTGAAAAATAAAAAATGTAATTTTCCTGGTTGGCAATTGCCACGAGGAAAATGTTGCTGTATTCAATTGGCTATTTCTCCTTTTGTAGTTTGTAGTGGTTAAACACCCCCCCCCCCCCCCCTCCTTCCCTCCCCACCCTCAATAAAGTGTTACATACGATAACCTGTTTCAGAGTTTGGATGACTGATCAGTCAAGACTTTCAACCATATGTTGTAGTTTAGAACAGCAAATCTAATCCCGTGATAAGTCTGCACTGAAATGTATAAGGCTGCCTTCTGTGTGTTGGAGCGATTCAAGCAGAATGCATTTGTCAGTTTTAGTGACTTGGGGAAAACTTGAGTGCACCAACAGAGATCTGGCCATGTCGGGTTGCAATCTGGTGATTGGGCTGTAGCAGACTGCATGTAAAGAATGACTAGACACCCATAAATGCATTGTGATTCACATCAGATTTATTTGGACTAGTGATCCCCTTAAGGAATAGCACTGAGCAGTTTAAAGGTCTTCCAATTTAGCCACACAACATTTCCATTGGGAAAAATGGTCTAAGATGGGTACATGCATGGTAATATTTCACTTGGGGTGTCCACCACACCATTGAATGCACGATACAAGTGACTTCGGCCGTATGAGTTAAATTGCTTTAGTGATTTAAAATGACTAAGGCCTATTGACACACTTATATGTGAAGCAGAATTGTACATTTATAAACCTATGCCTATTCCTTGACTTTAAGAAGGTTCATCTAAAGGGCCCGACTGGATATAATGCCTAATGTAGCTGTTATCGCTCTTAATTTCTTGGAGTACTGAAGGCTTTTAGTTTCAGAATTTTTAAACGGCTAAACAAAAGTCAACGTGTTTAAGCCTTTTTGGGCGCATCAGTATTCAATAGTGCACAAAAGTAGGATTGGAGGGAACTGCTACAGGGGTATTCTGCAAATCTTGACTGATATGATCAAGGACAATCAAAGTTTGAAATTTGGGACTGTAGGAGCATTCTTGTCAAACCTTACAGGTGACCACACAGAACATAATTCTTAACATGGGTATATTGAAAAATTTAGCTTACATGTAATTTATAGGATGTACTAGTATCAAATCAAGATCAACCCACAATTGCGTAAGCATAAGTAATGTATGGGAGACCAGTGAGGATGCAAGTATTTCCCCACAGATCTGGGGCCTGTATCACAAAGCGGGGGTATTTCACAAAGCAGGATTATGGAGTTGGCTGAATAACTGCACTGAGTAAAACCCAGAACCCTTCCAAATCTGGAACATGGACTAAAATAAAAAGGGCTGTTCTGGGTTTTACTCAGTACAGTTATACAGCTAACTCTAATCCTGTTTTGTTAAATACTCCCCTGCTTCGTGATATAGGCCCCTGGGTCCTATTCCTTGCAGCTGGCTAACTGCATGGACTAAAGCCTGGAACAGTGCTTCATTGTTCCATATTCAGTTGTTTTCCAGGTTTTACTCAGCACAGTTAGCCAGCTAACTTAGTCAGCTACAAGGAATAAGGCCCAGGGGCCTGTATCACTAGGCAGGATTGCATTCTATTGCTGAAATAAGCAGGGACGTCCCTGGAAAAGACATCGTCTAGATCAGGGGTGTCAAGATCCGGTCCTGGAGGGCCGCAGTGTCTGCTGGTTTTTGGTGCGTTTAAGCACAAGTGATTAATTTAAGTCACTAATTGGCTAAGAAGTCCACACACCTTGTTCTCAATGCTTTAACTGGGTGCTGATTGAAAGGAAACCACAAATACCTGTGACACTGCGGCCCTCCAGGACTGGAGTTTGACACCCCTGGTCTAGATGGCAGCATATGTTGCTCCAAAATGCATATGTACCCTTCAGTTTTAATGGTGCCTTCACAGATGTGCAAGTTGACCATTCCATGGGCACTAACAAACCCCCATACCATGACAGACGCTGGCTTTTGAACCTTGCTTTGGTAACAATTGGGATGGTCCTTTTCCTCTTTGGCCCGGAGAACACAACGTCCATTATTACCAAAAACAATTTGAAAGGTGGACTCGTCAGACAACGGCACACGTTTCCACTTTGCATCAGTCCATCTCAGATAAGCTTGAGCCCAGAGAAGTCGGCGGTGTTTCTGGGTGTTCTTGGATATATGGCTTATGTTTCGCGTAGTAGAGTCTGCACTTGCATTTGTAGATGCAGCGGCAAACTGTTTACTGACAACGGTTTTTACAAAGTATTCCATGTGGTTATATTCATTACAGTTGCATGTCAGTTTTTAATGCGGTGCCGTATGAGGGATCGAGGGTCAAGGTCACGGGCATTCGATGTTGGTTTCCGGCCTTGCCCTTTTCTTCAGATTCTCTGAATATTTTAATATTATGGAAAATATCCTTGCTTGTATATGTCAGAGCCTTTGTGGATGCTCATTTTATACCCAGTCATGATCGCATCACCTGTTACCTATTCACCTGTTTTCCTGTGGAATTTTCCAAACGGGTATTTTTTTTACATTCCACAACCTTCCCAGTCCCAGGCATCAAATTCTGAATTTACAAAAATCAATAAAGTTGATAAGGTAAATCATTATATTTTCTTTGTACTGTTTTCAATTAAATATATGTAAAAGACAATTTGCTTTTATTTGCATTTTACATACTCTCAACTTTTTTAGAATTGGGGTTTGCCTATACCCTTGGTTTAACAGGACATTTGATCCAGCAGGTAGTTACAGATTAGGCCTGACAGTGCATGTTACAGCCATGTAAAGATTTTAGTGATGCATGGTTGTCTGAAGGCTAAGGAATGTAAACTGCATACCTAAATATACTGGCAGTAATGTGTCCTACGACAGCAAGATTACTGAGTGGATAACTGCACTGAGTAAAACCCAGAACAGCTCTTTTTACTTCTGTCCATGTTCCAGATTTGGGAGGGTTCTGGGTTTTACTCAGTGCAGTTATCCAGCTAACTCAGTAATCCTGCTCCGTTGCGTACCCCCCAGGTCAAAGATTACGTTTGAATTTGTATGTAATGCTACTTGATAGCTTTGTGATATATTGTCCACGGGTAGGCCTACTTCTAAAATTCAAGGCTGGATTTGAGAACAAGTAGAAATATTTTCGTTTGTTAAACTTTATTAATCAGAACACTGAAAAGCATAATTAAATCGACCGTGATCGAGGTAAACATTTGCTGATATTGTCAGATTAGCCATTAGGCACGTGTGGAATTTGACTGGGAAGGCCACATCCCTCACCTTTCCACTGCACCCCCATTGCATTGTGGGTTGAAATAAGATGCGGGCAGAGAGGAGCAAGTGGAAAATGCATGCAGCAAGCGGGGAGAGGCTGCTTCTCAACCAATAGGAGGGGCAGTATCGTGCGGCAGTGCGGTGGGCGGGGGAGGTACTTTAGCTGGGTAGATACCCGCATATCTGCTACCAGCAAATCTTAACGGAGAGCAAGTCACACATAGAATCAGCAAACAAGTAACGCCAACCTAACGAGGTGATAAAGGTCCACGACCCGACTGTGCAGCCTATTAGTTAAACAATATCAGCTGAGGGTGAGTGGTAGGCTATTATCTTTCTCGCATACCAAATGATAGAGCTAAAACGTTTGATCGGAATGTCTAAGCAAGTTTAATAGAAAGACTTTTACTTTGTTTATTAATTACTGGTTTGTGTTAGGACATTTATGGACAGGTAATGTTTTTGCTATTGCGGTCGTAGAAATTTAAATTTAGAAAGTGGTTTGTAGATGGGATCCCATGTATTGGTGACGTTCTAGTAATTTTCACCATTGTGCGTTGTGGCGTGATCCAAAAGAAAGGCACTTCATTGAACATCGTTAAAAAAACATTACAGGTGTAGCTTAACTGTGCGGTAGCTAGCCTAATGCATTGAGTGATCTTCTTACCGTTTTATCCCATTCGTATGCCTAGGGGCATCACTACGGATAGGCTATGGCATAGGCTATGCCATGAGTTGGAAGTAATCAGAAGAGGAAAGGGTGTGCAATTCTACGAATGGGTTTATCTATTAAAATATTACACCAGGATGCAATGATGCTCTTTGGAAGATTGTTGGGTAGCTGACCTGCGTTCAATAATGTTTGTGCGCTGTAATCTACCATTTCAATCACGGCAAGGACGCGCCAGGGATGAATCGCTCATATTTTTCCAACAGGAAAAATATTACAATGGAACATCCCGTTAGTTTGCTTGAACGCGGAAAAAAATCAAGGTCGTTAAATACACGACTCTGATCTCTTCTGCTGGTTGTCATTGCATCCCTCCACGAAAGAATGGTGTGAACCGGCATCATTTAAGTAACTGAAGCGTGTGCACAAAGCATGGGGTCAAGTAGTCTATAAATGGAAAAGCTTTAGCGCACTTATTTGTACCAAGTTCATATGCCATGACTTCGTATTCACTCATGCAATTGAAACGGAGTGCGTGCGTGCGTGATGATCCGGGAGAGTGTTCTGCGAAGTAGCTAGCGCAAGGAGGTGTGCAAAACTGAAAGGAATAGCGGATCCTCACATTTTGTGTTCGGCGAAAGGGCTACAAAAATCTGGCATTCTCAGTTCTGCGTTTTGGTTTGTGTAGACTTTTTTTCGTGCATTTAAAACGGAGCACGGGACCTGCGCTCAAATATCGTGTTTAACAATTGATCGTTACTTGCATTCTAATCAATGGATTTGCGAAACGTTGTAGGCTACATGAATCTGTCCAAACGTAATCGGTTTGGTTGGAGTGGTTGCAACTTTCATGTGTAAAGTTGAATGTATGCACGGAAAAGGGGTTCTGCAGGCTCTATTAAATTGGCTAACAAAATGCGTAATGGTTTCTATTTCTCACCTGACGGCCGCACCTATCACGGATAGGCCTACTGCATGTTTATTAGCTTCATACTACACTTTTGCCTACATGTCGAAACGGCATTGTGAGGCCTACATTAGGCTACATACGATTATTTTAGTTGTTCACTATAATTTCTTTAATTGCATACGCGCAGCGAGTAGTAATAGGCCTACTTGTGCTCCGCGTCAGCCCACTATGACTACTCAACTGTGACATCTTGACAAGATTCGGGGACGTTAAAACTGGTAAAAAGGTTTAGTATGCTTAAACAATGAGTTGGGAAGCTACAGTCGTAGCGTAGGCCTACTAATGGTCTGCAAAAGGATGAAGTATGGATGAAGTATTTTAATAACCTAAAAGTAGCTACTTTTTAGGTTTTTTTCATACCTTATTTCTGAGTACTATGTAGGCCTAGATATGTTTAATAGAACTATGACCTAATACACAGGTAAAGCTTAATTTTTTAAAATAACACATTAAAGGCCTGATTTACTAAGACCTTTAGCATGTGCAAAGCCTTTTAGCACACACAAAACTAATAACATGAGCAATGATTCAATGATTGGTCATGGTATTTGTTTTGGACCAATCATTGGTTGTGTTATTAGTTTTGCACTTGCTAAAGGGGTTTGTAAATCAGGCCCTAAGTGTTTTTCAAACATTCATTCTGTGTTAATAGTCAAGTCACTGAAGTTAACCTACACTCAGAAAAATAGGTACAAAAAGTGCCTAAAAGGTACAAATGCTTGTTACTGAGGTGGTACCCTATAGGTACATAAAATTGTGCCCCTACCCAGAAATACATTCATATGTCACTTTTTTGCTTGTCAAAGATACTTTTGGCAGCGCGGTGGTGCAGTGGTTAGCACCGTCGCCTCACAGCAAGAAGGTACCAAGTTCGAATCCCAGCCAAGGGCCTTCCTGTGAGGAGTTTGCATGTTCTCTCTCCGTGTCTGCGTGGGTTTCCTCCGGGTTCCTCCCACAGTCCAAAGACGTATGTTAGGCTAATTGGAGACTCTAAATTACCCATACCCATGTGTGTGTGCGCCCTGCGATCGATTGGCGACCTGTCTTGGGTGTATTCCTGCCTCTTGCCCAGTGCATGCTGGGATAGGCTCCAGCGCTCTGACCAGGAATAAGCGGGTTAGATAATGGATGGAAGATGCTTATAGTACCCAAATAGTCATTATTGTACTTTCAGGGTACATTTGGGAAATGTGAACAAAAATGTACCTCTGCTGTATCTTTATTTCTGAGAGTGTATAATACAATTAATAACTAGAACTTCACATCACCATTTTTTTCTGAATCTTGGGGATGTTCTAAAATTCCTAACATGCTTAACAATGAGTTGGAAACCCAAAAGTGTGTACACAGGCAGCTTAGCATGAGTGCTAACAGTGAGCAAATGGACGATAAATAATTTAAGAAAAATGCATTGTATGCTCATTAATCATACTTTTTTCTAACCCATTCTATGGCTCATTGTTTAGGTAGCCTTATGCTTTGTTAAGCAGTGTATTAACCAAGAAAAAAGGGTGGTTAACAAGCATAAAATGCATTTTCCTAAAAATACATTGTATACTGTTAGTACTCATGCTAAACTCAATCTGTACAATTTTCAGGGTTTCTAGCTCATTGTTTTGGTACATTAAGCCTCGTTAAGCGTATTAAGTGTTTTAGAACGCCCAAGATTAGGCAACAAATGGTGATGTGAAGTTCTAGTTAACAATAGGCTAACAATAGTGACTTGACAATGGCAATGCATGTTTGAAACACACTTAGGAACTGATTTACTCAGACTTTGAACGTGCGCAAAACCTTTTAGCACACGCAAAACCAACAACATGACCAACTATTGGTCATGGTATTTCTTTTGCACCAATCATTGGTTGTGTTATTAGTTTTGCATGTGCTAAAAGGTTTTGCCCATCCTAAAGGTCTTAGTAAATGAGGCCGTTAATGTGTTGACTTTTTAATGAATTTTGCCTGCAAATGAGGTTCTCTGGTCACAGTTCTATTGAAAGTATTGTCATAGTAGCTTAGCCAAATTGTACTTTTAAGTGCAAACTTTGGTTAGTTTTTTTGTTTTTGTAAATCTCCTAATAGCCTATAACTCAAGTCCTATGTGAATTTAGACTAATATCTGATAAAGAACATTTTTAGTTTAACACAGTATGGATTAATTTAAAATGGCAGTTACTATAAAGATGCATGCTGTTATACTTTTTAGCCTCGTCATTGAAATTGTGCTCCTGATAAATTCCCTACCCTCTAACCTCCAATTATTGTAGAGCTGACATGACACATGATGATCTGGTAAAATTACATTGCAATAGAAGAATAAGGAACAACTTTAACTAGTCCTTTCCCACCTTTTTACATGACAACCAGGCAAATGAGGGTCAGTTCCATATCATGGGCTTAGACACAACATTGCGATTATGAGCAAGATGAGGTAGATTTGCATTTTAACGCAGTAATTGCAGCATCACACATTTTCATAGACTAAATATGTTCTTGCAACTGCCCACAGAATGTGTGCATTCAGGTATTTTCTACAAAATGCTTCAGATAATTATCTCTTGCTGCAAGTGTAAAGAGCCCCAGCTCTGGGACTTCTGACTGGAAATTTGCAGCACAGATTGTTCCAAGCACCAACTACATATCTGTGCCTTTGGTTCCCCAGTGGTTATACTTTTTGCTCTCTAGTAAAGTCAGTATGATTTGGCGAAATCACAATGGTTGAATCGCATAATCTCTAACCAATGCAACTAAATGGTACACTAAATGGTATTAAAGCAACAAGCAATTGTGGCTGTTATCAGCAACATAAAATTTTAAATGGATCAAAGGGGACAAGTCATTGCTATCTTTTTTATTTATTTTTTTATAAATGAGCTGGAATTCCATTCCCCCGCCTGCCATATCACAGTATTCATAGAGAAGGATCATATAGACTCTCGCGTTGATGGGTGATAGAAATTTTTGTAATCCGGCAGTATTTCTCTTCCTACTTATTAAATAATGAAAATAAGGACTTGTCTGCCATGGTCTCTGTTATGCAGTTGTTGGTCACAAAGAACTGTTTTAGAGAAGGCAAATTATTTTCCTGTAAATGTTTTTCTGTGAAGCTGGCAGTTATCCTATGATGGCCCTGCATCCAAGCCTGTCATTACATCACAGAATGCATGATACACTGGGGTAAGATGGACTTCCAATCTGGTGGCCAGAGGCTTATTGTGTGGCATAATGTTTAATGATTTCATATGCCATTATCTCGGGTTTTCTATGGGTTAGCTGCTCTGATTCCTGGAGGGATTTTTTTTTTTTTTTTTTTAAAGTTTGTTTTTCTAAAGCCAGGCTCCCCCGCATTGAACAAGATTCCAGTCTAAAATAATTTAGTTAAACCAGTGCTTAAATAGCCAGTATAGTTGGAATGGTTAGAAAGCAAAACTAAAAGACTACTGACAATGCAACTGATTATGGTAGGAAACTGGCCACATGAAGGGGAACCCATACTTGGAGAAAAATTGTTATTGAAGTATCAGATTTGAGTCATGCATTCAACGGATTTATTTATTTTATTTGGTGTCCCCTGCTTGTCTGTTTTTCAGACATCATGGCTGACAGGAAGGCTGTGATCAAGAATGCTGACATGTCTGAGGACATGCAGCAGGATGCTGTGGACTGTGCCACACAGGCTATGGAGAAGTTCAACATCGAGAAAGATATCGCTGCGTACATTAAGAAGGTGACTTTAAGCTCGGGCTTTAAAGTGTTTTGGCTTGAAATTGTAAGAGTAGCTATAGATTTGAGTAACTTTCGGAATGTTCTTAAACTGCAAACATACTTTTTGTAGGAGTTTGACAAGAAGTACAATCCCACGTGGCATTGCATTGTGGGAAGGAATTTCGGGAGCTACGTAACGCACGAGACAAAGCACTTCATCTACTTCTACCTGGGGCAAGTGGCCATCCTGCTCTTCAAGTCTGGCTGAGCCCTGAGAAGGCTTGAGATCGACTATAAACAGGACTGTAATGCACTAATGGCTAACGCCACACCTCTCCACACACTTACAAAATTTAAAAGATAAAACAATACAAAACTGGCTGTGCTCATATGCATGGACCGTGTACAATATTTAATGTGTATATGTTGCAGAAAAAAAAATCTTTTGCCTTTCTTAGTTGTTTGGGGAAATTGAGCAAAATATTTTTGTTAATGCTTTTCTTATATTCATTTTGTTGCAGTCAAGTTGTACAAATGCTTTAACGGTGGCCTTTAAGTGAATAATAAAATATAGTTGTACACAATGTAAAATGAATGTGGTCTTGCATCTGCTAAATATGGAAAGATGGTTTTGCAGTCTAGGTGAAAGGGGCCATTCATTATTGTACAGTGTTACATAAATGCCACTAATCTTTCCATTTCTTTTCTCCTCTTTCCCTTTTTTCATTCATCATGAATCACACAAGTGGGAGGAGTAATTGGATAGCTTGTATAAATGGCATTTTTCTTTGTTTGATTTCAAAATGTGGGAAAACTCAAATGTATTATTGAATTACTAGATTAGCATTTGCTAAAACCACTGGAAGATTGTTAAATTGCTTCATGAATCTTTCCCACTGTGCTCTTTACTGTGTTTGGTGGTTGGGCATGGGTGCCCTTATCTAATTTGTAGGAGAATCAAAAGTGAATAAAATAATCCATCATTTTGTCCCCTCTGATATTGCACATGTTTTGTCTGGAAATCTTCATTCTTGGGGGTCAAGGCATCCATCACCCTATTATTTATTCGGCTTTCCTCTTCTCTCACCATCTTCTGTGTTATTTGTTTGAACCCTCCAGATTTATTAGGTAGATAGGAAACTACAAACACCTTAACTGTAAGTAAACACATTTGCAATGCCATAACACATTTTCCTCTCCGCTATATAGTGTATTTTAGTTAGAATTCAATCAAAATTGAATTGAAACAAATGTAAGCTGTAAAAGTATTTTTCATACACATACACTAAACTTTAGTATTTTATTAAATGTTGGGTCAAAGTATCTTCTCAGCAAATACTGTGTTGGTAAGTTGATGATGCTATGATTTGTATATATTTTTTTGAAAATCTTCTCAATCGCTGAAAATTAGAGTAATGTATATCACCAAGTATTCCCTTCAGAACAAGCTTCAGGCACACTTGATTTATGTTTTTGTTAACATTTAACAGTTGAACTGAGCCTCATATATTTGACTTGACAGAAATGCATATTAGACCTAGGTCTTAAATAGGAGATTTACCTTGGGACAACCATGACTCAGCTGCTCTTCTCTGCATAATCCCTGCTTGCAGCTAAATTTGTGTTTTTTGGCCCCACCCCTCAGTCATTGTATTTTGATGGGAAATCATCTTGAGGCTTTGAGGAGTGATGCTGAGCAAACTTGAACAAGAGTTTGAAAAGTGAGTTTATGTAAGCAGTCACAGAACAGTAATTTTTATATAAACTTTCCATCTAATGATACATTGTGGAACACGGGTTGAATTCAGGTTTGATTCTCTGTCTGGCAGAGTTTGTTACAAACATTAGCCTTTCTTAAATCAGTCCATGTGAGGGTGGATAAATATAAGTGAGCTTGTGAAGGTAGCTCCATTTGTATTTGTGAAGCAAACTTTATGCATGCTGTCACGCATGTCCTAATTCCCTGTTCCAGGTTGGGTAAATATGGTTTCAATTTGTCCTGTGTTGGGAACCAGGAATTTCATCCCTCATATACTCAACATACAGTGCCTTGCGAAAGGATTCACCCCCCTAGGCATTTTTCCTATTTTGTTGCAGTACAACCTGTAATTTAAATAGATTTTTATTTGGATTTTATGTAATGGACCAACACAAAATAGTCCAAATAGGTGAAGTGAAATGAAAAAAAAAAACTTGTTTTAAAAAATTTTAAAAAAACTGAAAAGTGGTACGTGCATATGTATTCACCCCCTTTGCTTTAATGTATTTTTAAAGTATCATATTTAATATTTGGTCGCATATCCTTTGCATGCTGTTACTTCCTGAAGTCTGTGACCCATCAACATCAAAAGACTCTCGATATCTTATTTTCAGGTACTGTTACAAGCGATACTACAACCTCTCTGCATTTGAATGGATCTCTATGGGAATTGGGGGGTGAGACTAGATTCAGATGTAAATTACGCTGGTACAGTATGGAACACATGACTGGCTAAATGGCAGTAAGTCATCAAGGGCCTAAGGTATCAAACGAGCCCCAAACCATCACTCTGCGGCCACATATGGAGTAGATGTGGATGGATCACTGCAAGGGTTATTTCTCCTGACTCATTTTCCTATAAAACTATGGGGAAAAAAGTCAGGAGAAGAAACCCGTAAAGTGATCCATCCACATCTACTCCATATGTGGCCGCAGAGTGATGGTTTGGGGCTCGTTTGATACCTTAGGCCCTTGATGACTTACTGCCATTTAGCCAGTCATGTGTTCCATACTGTACCAGCGTAATTTACATCTGAATCTAGTCTCACCCCCCAATTCCCATAGAGATCCATTCAAATGCAGAGAGGTTATAGTATCGCTTGTAACAGTACCTGAAAATAAGATATCGAGAGTCTTTTGATGTTGATGGGTCACAGACTTCAGGAAGTAACAGCATGCAAAGGATATGCGACCAAATATTAAATATGATACTTTAAAAATACATTAAAGCAAAGGGGGTGAATACATATGCACGTACCACTTTTCAGTTTTTTATTTAAATTTTTTTTTTTTTTTTAAAACAAGTTTTCTTTTTCTTTCTTTTTTTCCATTTCACTTCACCAATTCGGACTATTTTGTGTAAGGCCATTACATAGAATCCAAATAAAAATCAATTTAAATTACAGGTTGTAATGCAACAAAATAGGAAAAATGCCAAGGGGGGTGAATACTTTCGCAAGGCACTGTACATGTGTAGGAATTCTGTGCCAGATTTTAAACGGTTAAAGTAGACATGTATATCAGTGCAGTTAGAATTATGGAGAAATATTAAAGAAGTTATGCTGCACATTGGCAGCTATGTTGAAATTAGTAGTCATGTGGTAAGGTTCAGAAAACCAAAGGAACATCGTCGTGGAATACAGCTCAGGCAATTGTTTTATTCATTTGATTGGCAGGCACCTTTTTTCAGGCTGACTTGCTGAATTGAATCTATATGGCTACATTTACATTGCAGGGGCCTGTATCACAAAGCAGAATTACTGAGTTAGCTGGATAACTGCACTAAAGTTAGTAAAACCTGGAAGCCTCCCAAATCTGGAACATGGACAGAAGTAAAAAGAGCTGTTCTGGGTTTTATTCGGTGCTAACTGCCAGCTGACTAATCCTGCTTTGTGATACAGGTCCCCGGGGTCTGAAACTTCCATGATCCATATCTGAGTTTGTGCTCATTTTCTCACATTTAGCTCTTACCTCCTGAATTAACTGCATATGCCATATATATAAATCAGGGGGAAAACCCTCCTTAATACTCTGGAGAAGAATATGTTGCTGATGCCATACTTTGCAACATATTAACAACAAAATTGGCCTCTATTTACTAATACCCTTTAAAGTCTTAGTAAACCGCAATGATACTTTACGAAGAATAGTGCTTGGTCTTGCTGCATGACACATCACTTCAGGCCAATTCATAGTCGCCAAAAAAAAAGTATGCATACAGACGTCTCGCACACACTTGCCACAGTGCTGACCGCTATCTGCTGACCTAGAGCAGTGCATCCACAGTGCCCGCTCTCCTCGCCACCTCACGGCTGCTTCCGTGCCACCCGCCCTCACAGTTGGTGTGCTCACCTGCAGGTCAAGTATGTGACGAGCCTGCGACACCATGAGCCTAATAAAGAAGCCTGTCCCTATCAGACAGCTGTGGGTGCAGTGCAAGCCTGTGGTACTTCAACCCGAGTGAACAGCTTGAGCTCACATATATGTGCCTGCAGCACACCCCCTTATTCAGCTGCTTCATTTATCATGCTGCCACACCTCCCCCAGAATGTTACCACTGTCGGATATCTAGTGTTTAGATTACGGCCTTCGGGAGAGAGACCATATAATTGGATAGGGCAAACGTGTTCATGGTCCATTTATATAATATTACATTGTCATAGCATGGCCACACACTTTCCCTTTTGATTTTAAGTTTGAACGCCATTCTGTGACATTCCATTGAAATCATCAATTGAAAGTGTAAATGTAAATATCAGCATGGTATGACTGGCCTTGTCACATAAATAATATTTTGCCCAAAGGTACAGATTACACATTCAAAATTGACCAATTATTGCATACAATCATCACCTCTGTTGTTGAAGGCAGGGGTAAATTTACATCTTGTAGATGTATTTAATAGCTGAGATTAATTACCTCCTAACATATTCATGTTTGGACTTTAGATAATATCAATATAATATATAAATAATATATTTAAGCATGCCTAGGCTTGCTTAAATAACATAACATCACTTTAGGCAATAAGTCAATTTATCAGCTTTTAGATGGGCCAGTCCTTGTCATAAATGAGCTTGAACCCCCTTGCTACACACATTAACTCGACATCGCCCACCAGGGCAATCTCTGCAGGTATTTATGGTGGCCAAAGGAAAAAGTTGGTTTTGGAGCCTTGGAGAAGAAGGGGTTTCCTCTTTTTATTTGGGTGGTGGTTCCTTGGTTGTGTGTTCACAACATCTCAGTTTTTCTAGCTTGTTTCCTTCTGTTCCTGTTTAGTTGAAGCTGCAAGAGGGTAATACTCTGGCAAGTTCTGGTTTAACCAGCTCTTTCTCTCTCTTTACTGGTAATTTCAAATTAACATCTGGTTTATGTCTTCTTTTTGTAAACTGTAAGTAGTGAGCCTACATTCATTAATGAATGTATGATTCCAATTTACTTATCCTTTTTTTCATTTAATAAAATTATTTTGACCTGTTTTGACTTGTTGGTTGATTCTACCAGGTTACTGTTCGACTAACCTATCAACAAATTCAGCAATTTATTGAATGATGGCCATTCTCAATAATAATTATTACATTAAATCACATTAAATGTATTTTATATGTACTGTAGGTTAAATTAGGTGTTTTAGCATGTAATACCACTTTTGTTGAGTATTCAGAGTGCTGAACATTGTACAAGGGCATTGACTGTTGGAACTGCTGGATTCAGAAAATAAACATTTTAATCCTCACTTCCCTGACACCACACTGTTCTTTTATGCTGACTCAAAAAAAAACAGAGTACCCACAGAGACACATAATTACTAAAAGACTACCTCACGAGGGTGGCAAATGTCAAACCAGCGTACTGCAGCATCTCGTTCGTAACGCTAACTGAAGTGGGCTCCGAGACCCCAAGTCAAACTCCAAATATGAGGCATCAGCAAATGGTTCAAACAATATTTATTACAGGGAGAGGCAACAAGAGCTCTACTCCATGCCAGAATACATCTGCCTTTTATGAGGCGCTTCCCATGAAACATCCCCATACATCAGAGCACCCCTCCCCCTTCCCAATCATCTCCCTTCCTGCAGATCTATGCCTGGCTAATCATCCCTCCCAGGCCCTTCTGATCTGACATGCTCGCCCTGATAAGGGTGGCACCAATATTTATCTGTTAGCATAACAGTAAGCAAAGAATAGAGAGCCAAGCTCAGAGGGAAAGTTTCATAGTGTCATCTGTGTGTACATGTGTTATATCAGTGTGTGCATGTGGGTACGGATAGTGTGATATATTAATTCATATTTATTATTAATTTGTATTATTAATAATGAGTGTGTTCTGTATTTCCAAGATTTGCAATAAGCATGAACTGACGATAAGCATGCAACAGGCCTGTATATTATAAAAACATAGTACAAGTGAGTGTGTATGAAACCCAGCACACCACTTCACATTGTAAGCATTTCAGTTACACGACCCCCAGACCAATGAGGATACCAGGAAGAAACTTTCACAAGCTTTGTCTGATTTGTGAAACCTTTATTCACTTTTGATAATATTTCTCAAATATTGTATATTAAATTCCACATCGTGGGCATGGAAAGCGAATGATCGGTAAATTATTACTTATAATAAACTTGTTTGGTAAACAAGCAGGCTTTACACACAAACACACACGCCACTGCATGGTAGCTGAAACGGCGAGCGTGCGTAAGAGGAAGGAAGGACACCTCATTCTCTCTCCTGACCCAGGATGTGGATTTGTGTTTCCATAGCAAAGTAAAGCCACTGTCGGTGAAAAATGGCCGCCGATGCAGCGTTTTCTCCGGCTGGAAGCTCTGAGCTACCGCCCGTCTACGGCCCCGAGTTTGTGCCGGTGAACAGTCCTGGCGACGCTTTAAATGCGGCACACCTGGCGCTGGGGTCTCCAGGCAATGCTGGCGTACAGTTCATCCGCTGTTATTCTAAACTTTGTTCGCTCAGACCCTCCGACAGTGCCAGCTTTAAAACTGAATTAAACCTTCTGTTTGATCAATTAATATCCGAAAACTATACTTATAACACCAACTACTCAAACTGCAACATTAGACCAGAGGTGGGTGAAATAATCTTGAAATATGTACTGATTATTTATGTGGTAAACGCCCAGTTTAGTTATGATGCTGCGGTTAACGTTAGCTAACTTAGCTAGCTGGTTAGATTAACGTAAAAGTCTTTGAAGAGCGCTAGCGTTAACCAAACCTAGAGGTTAATATCTAGTGATCTCGTTATGTAACGTTAGCTACGTTAACATGTTGCCATTGCATTCAGTTACATTAACAAGTAGCAACCCATCATTAAGTTAACAATCCTCCTGAACAAATGCGAATAGTTAGCCACAGGAGCTAGCAAAGTAGCTAATTACCACTGTACACAGTAGCAAACTGTTCTGTAAGTTGCTTACTGTCAACTTTGCAGGATGTATGCGCACTGCTCGTCCAAGCCAGCAGACTGGTCCACATCAGTCAAGAGCACCTTGTCATCAAACTTTGCCAACTTGTCCATCACCTTCTTATCCGGCTACAGGTAATGTAAAGTGTACTGTGGGTGTATATTCTTAACAATTCTTCTGATTAGGCAAAACATCCTGCAATGTCTCTTTTCCAGCTGTTCTTTCAGATATCTTGATTTTCACGTCTCATTTAAAATGCAAGTTACAAACAACGTAGTAAATGTGTATGATGTGTATTTGTCCTGCATAAGTATCAGATGAATGGTAGGTTTGCAGTGCAGTTTCACTAGTCTCTATAGATTTAACGTATGGGCCATTAGTTTTGATGGGTTTTTAGAGACCTGTGTGTGGGGTGTCTGCAGGTGATCGTAGATGAACAGAGTCTGGACTCCCTGGTGTCCTACTCCATTCGTGCTCTGCATGCCTGTAGCTCCTGGACCCACGCGGAGATCTTGCAGGCGCTGGCAGCTCTTGTGTATGCCAACGGCCCCAAGTGCCAGAGGGTAATAATTAACAGATATCTGTGGCACATTCTTTTTCCTTGTTTTGCCTCATCTTGTTTTGTGCTAAACCTTCTAATGTGACTTTTAAATGTTTAGCTATAGCTGCAGAGTGAACGGTAATATGTTTCAAATTGGCTTGTTTCATTCCTTTCTGTCGGGAAAAAGGGATCCATGTGCACTGACTGGGTTTTTGCTGGGGAAAAAACAGTGAAATTGTGTCAGCAGATACTGTAGGCATAAATTCACGTATGGAGTCACTGCTTTTGACGCGTTGTAGTTGCAGTCAGCGGTTTGTCATGATTTTGTGTTTTTACTGCGTGCTCATACGCAGCATGTTCACTTACTGTTAATGCACTGTGCCTGTCCTTCAAACACCTCAGCATCTCCCAGACCTGCTGGGCCATGAAGGACTCCTGCTGTTGTACAGCAGCCGGAGCCAGCCCGACGTGGAGCTGCGGCGTGCAGCTGTGCACTGCATGGCCAACCTGTGTCTTGGGTGAGCACTTCCCCACACTCCTTGTGTGGTGCGGTGCCCAATGATTATTTGAGAAGTTAATAGAGTGCTTTGGAATTGACTTTGGACAATGTGCATTGAAATGCATGTATTGGTTGTCATTAGAGAGGTCATTTGTAATGAAATTAGCATTTCAATCAACGTAGTCCCTGAATAGAATCCTACACTGAATAAATAGCCTCATACTGTATACCTTATTTAGGGTCGAGGAAAGTTTGCTGTCCGAACACTTTTCATAAAAGACAGAATTCAAGGCTTACTTTTTTAGTAAATTTCTTTTAAAAATAACAAGATAACGGTGAATGAGGTGCTCGCTGTAGTCGAGCAACAACAGCAGTGTGGGATTAAACATTTTTAACCACAGTGAGCACTTTATTCACCTTGAAAATGTGATTTTTGCAAACAAATTTTACTCTGGTCTTTTGTGGAAATAGGCTGCGTCTTCCACCCTAAAAGTTTAATTATCTCCATGCGCATGTTGCCTACTGCCGTTTTCTCCCATGTTCTTGAAGCAAGGCGGTTTCTTTCTTTGTTTTATTTTATGTATAAGCATTGTTGGTCAACATTGGCCAGTCTCAAATGTGCCTATAATTGTACACTATGGAGGTCCAATCAGTGATGCTGACTCGCAGATTAAAATCTTAGTTAATTCCAGTAATATTAGGAAAAACTAGTGTTCTGCATTCTGTCATGGTATGATATGATTTTGTGATCTCTTGTCAGGACTCCTGGCCAACCGTACCTGGAGGAGCCCTACAGAGCTGTCTGCTTTAAGACGTTCCTAGAAATTATACAATCTCCCAAGCCGTCCAATGTAGATGACATCATCTTCTGCACAGTCAGTGATGTGGTCACGTTCCCAGCCATCTCATTGTTAACCCTTTGCACTGTGTCAAGACTTTCTTTGTGGCAAGATTTTTGAGAAGCTCCACACTGAGAAATGGCCATGACAAAAACAGATTGATGTACTTAATCTCATCTTTTCTCACCTACAGGGATTCTGACTGTCATGTTTTTTTCTCAGTTATTGCAGAATTCCCTAAAGGGGATGCAGTATTTTCTGAATGGCGGAAAGGGTAAACTTGAGGCTGACGAACAGCTTGGTTCCCTATTGGCTGTGCTGAAGGTACCCATAATGCAACTCCCAAACCATTGGGGCACTAGGTTTTCATGTAGTTGATTACTTGAACTAATTTCTTTAATTTGAAAGTCTAAAATACCAGCTTAATAATTGAAAACTACTTGAAAACCTCAGGTAACAATGCCCTTAATCTGTAGTTGGAACATCTGGTTGTAGATATTTGTCTTTAACTGGTCAAAGAATGGGCTCTTTCCATTTCTGTTTTCAAACTGCATAAAACTAACCACTAAGGTGGCAGGCTGTTCACATACAGTATTTATTATTATAGTAGAATTGATATTATTTTATACAGAACCTCTCGAAGAGATTTTTACACTGAGACCCTACCATAGCCAACAGCCATTCCTATTTCATTGTGGAAATTCCTCATTCATATGTTCCGTTTTTTATTGGAAAGTGCATGCCTGAAATTAACACCATCATACCTTCTTGTAGAAATTCATGTTCTTTGGGTTACCGGGGATGAACTTGGAGATGCCTGCAGTTCTGTACCCCGCGCCGCTCCCCCAGTATGAGGGTGTGCCTACCACTAAGCCGGAGCCGCCACGGGATACCATAACCCAGAACAAGCCGTCAGGGGTATGTGCCCACTTTTCAGAGTGAAGGGTTGCTTGCGCGCACGCGATGTGAGTGTTGAAGCATCTCTTGGGGGAAGCATTTATCAATGAGAGGGCCTGGGGCTTGTGCCCTTGTCAAATCTCAGCTCCTTTCCACAGAATAAGAAGCGTAAGCCCCATGGGCGGAGCAAGAAGATGAAGGCGGAGGGGAGGAGGGAAGAAGAAGGAGAGGAGGAGGGGAGAGAGACAGGGCCTGGGTTGGGTCTGGCAAAGGCAGGAGGAGGAGACTCTCAAAGCCATTGGTCACAGACCCCCACCCCCACCTCCACCTCCAGACCCTCCCTTCCCCCAGGACGCCCGTTCCCCTCCCTTTACCCCTCGTGGAAGAGGAGCAGCTCAGACTCTGAGTTCTCTGATCCTGAGGGGGGGCTGCAGAGCAAGCTCAGGTACTGAGACGACCGAGACGTCGGCCATTGAGCCAGTTGCTTATCGTAAACCTCCTTTGTTTTGAGACAGCTTCAGTTTTATTTGATGTTACCAAAAATTTCATAGCCTTAAAGGGAAAGTTTGGAATTTTGGACATAATGTCTCAATTACGACTTACCCATGATGTAGTTGATTGATGGAAACCATTTTCAGCTAATTCCATGCTGTCCCTTCTTTTGGACGTACACATGTTGCTAATGCTAGCGCAACTCTAAGGTAACCGGTAGCATCCACTACCAAACGCACTTAAACACTCCACAGTGCACCCAAAGCAAATAAAATACGATGGCAGTCTATCGGGGGTGATTTTGAGTGTTTATACCATTATTTTTGAAGTCAAACTATCGTTGAATCCTTTACTTTGTGCTGACCTATATTCTCTGTGGAAGTACGGCGGCGGAGCGAACGTGGCCATTGCAACTTGTTGCTCTTCTTTGTTGTTGTAGTCGACCAGTGCCGGCACTACATTTGTAGGTAACGTAAAGTATGGCTCCGCCGCCGTACTTCCACAGAGAGAATATAGGTCAGCACAAAGTAAAGGATTCAACGATAGTTTGACTTAAAAAAATTATGGTATAAACACTCAAATTAACCCCGATAGACTGTTGTGGTATTTTATTTGCTTTGAGTGCACTGTGGAGTGTTTAAGTGCGTTTGCTAGTGGATGCTACCGGTTACCTTAGAGTTGCGCTAGCATTGGCAACGTGTGTATGTCCAAAAGAAGGGACAGCATGGAATTAGATGAAAATGGTTTCCATCAATCAACTACATCATGGGTAAGTCGTAATTGAGACATTATGTCCAAAATTCCAAACTATCCCTTTAACTCTATAACCCTAACCTCAGTCAGCAGTATGATCAAATGATGTAGCGAAGTCTGATTGTTTGAGATTGCATTGATTGATTGTTCTCTAAGTTCAGCATGTAATGTTGGTACTATTGGTCACCTGTTGTGGAAAAAGTCTTGTTGTATTTTTGCCATTCTTGAAAAAAGACTGATTTACTTTATTTAACTTGTTTCAAAGAGACTATGTGAAATAGTTAACATTAAAGTCAGAAAATGAACTTTGATGCATTGCACCAGAAATAATAGTAAGCTAATTTACATCTGTAGATTGAGAATGCTTGCCTAGATATTCTGTGCACATTGATAGCTGTGGGTTATGGTAATGGTTAGAATAGCTGACCCTGTACGGCTCTTGTAGGCTGTACCAAGCCCGTGTGAGGCAGGGGGCGCTGCACTGTTTCCTGTCGGTGGTGAAGTGTGTAGAGAAGAGGGTTCTGTATGGATATTGGTCCTCGTTCGTCCCTGACGCCCCTGGCATTGGCAGCCCACCTCCCCTCACCCTGCTGACCATCATTCTTAAGGACCCATCTCCCAAGGTCAGTGCTGCAGTGGCATCTTATCATATGGTCAGAACTGTGGTAGCATCTTACCATGCGGTCAGTACTGCAATAGCATCTTATCATACGGTCAGTACTGCAGTAGCATCTTATCATATGGTCAGTACTACAGTAGCATCTTATATGGTCAGTACTGCAGTAGAATCTTATAATATGGTGAGTACTGCAGTAGCATCTTATATGGTCAGTATTGCAGTAGCATCTTATCGTACGGTCAGTACTGCAGTAGTATCTTGCCATGCGGTCAGTACTGCAGTAGCATCTTATATGGTCAGTACTGTAGTAGCACCTTGCCATGCAGTCAGTACTGCAGTAGCATCTTACCGTACGGTCAGTACTACAGTAGCAATTTACCATACGGTCAGTACTGCAGTAGCATCTTACCATATAGTCAGTACTGCAGTAGCATCTTATCATACAATCAGTAAGCAGTAGCATCTTACCATATGGTCAGTCCTGCAGTTCAGTAGCATCTTATATGGTCAGTCCTGCAGTTCAGTAGCATCTTATACAGTCAGTACTGCAGTAGCATCTTACCATATGGTCAGTACTGCAGTATCATTCTCTCCTAAGGTCAGTACTGTGGTAGAATTCTGTCCTTAGGCCAGTACTGCATGGGCTACTGTTCAGATAGCATGGGCTCTAGGATGAAATGGGGTCTGGCACTGAAAAATAAACCTGTTGCTGTCTGTAAATAATTTCCCCCTTGCATCTTAAAGTAAACACTGGACCTCCTGTGTGTATCTTTCTCATTGTCTTTGCAATGTTTGAGTATGTAGCATTACTGTTATACATGCTAACTTTTTGGCATTTTGACCCCTTTGACCCCCTCAGGTCCGTGCAGGGGCCCTGCAGGTGCTGTCGGCCATGTTGGAGGGCTCTCGGCAGTTCCTGTCGGCCGCAGAGGACACCGGGGCCCCACGGCAGGCCTTCACGCCCTTCTCAGCCACTCTGGCGGCCAGCCTGAGGGAGCTGCACCGCGGCCTGCTGTTAGCACTGCTGGCAGAGTCCTCCTCTCAGACCCTCACACAGGTCATCAAGGTATTACGGAGTCATGCACAAGCGTGCACACACACACACACACACACACACACACACACACACACGCGCAAGCACGCATGCACGCATGCACACACACACACACACACGCACGCGCAAGCAAGCACGCATGCACACACACACACACACACACACTCACGTACATGTGACGAAGCACTGGTGAATTTGGCAAAGGAGGTTGTATCTCAATAGGTGAAGTTCCTTTGCATTACTGATGGTTCTATGTAAGAAGTGTCACTGGTACAGTCCAGTTAAGAAGAATCTCACAGCTCACAAAGGAATGTGCACACATGTTTTTGTTTGGTGTGTCTACAGCCTATCGAAATATTAATACATTAATTTAAAAATGGGAACGGATTTTGCACCATGAACTTGAGACGGTTCAGTTTTACACTAGCTGGTTGATACGGTCATAACTGATACAGTGTTTGACATGAAAATGCCGTGATGATTTATGCCCTGATGGTTTCACAGTTTCCTCCAGTTATGCGCTGCATGTGTGCTGTTTCTCTGTGCAGTGCCTGGCCCATCTTGTGTGCAATGTGCCATACGGTCGCCTCAGGCCTGGCCTGCTCAGCCCGCTGTGGAAGCAGATCAGGCCCTACGTTCGACACAGAGGTGAGGGCCACCCACCGGCCTCAATTTCAGTTTCAGCTCATTTCCAAAAAATTTGAGGATTCGTTTGACCGATCATATCAAATCGAAGCCACCGGTGCTGAGACGTCGCCACTCTGTGAATGCGAATCCGATCTCGGCCCAACGGTGTTTAGTACATCACAGCTGTAACTGTGAGTAACGGATCCAGTGGTTTCCCATTGTGCTTTGGGAGCCTGGCTGTACTCTGGCAGAAGGGATGCTGGGAAAGCAGTGGAAAGACACTTCCTGTCATGTGAGCTCTTAATCAGGCCACAAAAGTGAAAGGTCCTTCGTTCACTGTCCTTACTTGGCAGAAGTGGTGGTTTGCCCAGAGATCAGTAGGGATGAAACGAAGAGGGAATTTGATTGGGCAGGAAAAGGGGTGGAGTTTGAAATGCAACCCATCGCTTATTAATCTTTCCTCTTTTCTTCCCAAACCCCGGCCCTGCAGACGTCAATGTGCGGGTGTCGAGCCTCACCCTGCTGGGGGCCATTCTCTCCACTCAGGCGCCCCTCCCCGAGGTCCAGCTGCTCCTGCGCCAGCCCGGGAACTCCAGGGGGACGGGCGAGGGGGGCGGGAGCGAGGGGGCCACGCCCCAGGAGCCACTGAGCTGGAGGAACACCCCCAGAAGGGACTGCTGCCCGCCTTCCCCCGGGGCCCCGGCAGAGGGGAATGCCAAGGGCCCCCCGGCAGAGCCCTGCTGGCTGATGCAGCTGTGCGTGTCGCTGATCACGCTGCCCCGTGAGGACCCCTACTCCGACAGCGACAAGGGAACCTCCTCCTCTGGCCCCCTGGAGCCCTCCCCAGTCCGGCTGGAGGCCCTGCAGGTGAGACGAGATACAGACACTCAATATTGACTAACACGGGCAGAAAGGTAGGAGTTTGAATACTGTCACTGTAATAATAATATGAACCTTTATTTGCTTCGCAACTTTCATTCAATACTTTGCCGCCAAAAGTGCTTTGCAAGTTAGCTCAAGAAGTAAAGATCAAGGGAGATGAAGGTACATTTGTCACAGATATTAGGGTGTATTTTGTCTGTAGCTAAATGAGGGGTGTAGATGGGTTGAATGGCCTGTTCTTATTTTCATTTATACAAAGGCCAAGCGGTTGTAATGGGAACTGGGCAGCACTCTTTTCTCATTGTGGTTTGTCAGTCATACAGCGTGTGTCCGTGTTCAGGTGCTGGCTCACCTGGTGAAGGGCTACTTCACACTGGTGCAGGTGTCCCTGCTGGAGCTGGGAGAGGTTAGCGCTCGCTGCCTCAGAGAGCCTGATCCTTCTGTACAGCTGCATGGGGCCAAGGTGGGACTACCCGGCTGCACATACACACTCGTCTCACACACCTACACAAACAAACAAACACACACTCCTCTCTCTCAGACACACACATGCTCCTCTTATACACGCATATACACACAGACGCGCTCCTGTGACGCAATGCAATTTACACAGCATGAAAACTTTTACTGTTATCTTTGCATATGGTTAGGGTAAAATTTACAGCGAATGTGCCCAGTCAACCACTGATTTTCCACACTGTCTGTATAGCCACACAGCAGTCTCATAGCAGTGTGTGTGTGTGTGTGTGTGCGCGCACGTGTATGTGGGTGTTCACAGCTTCTGGAGGAGCTGGGCTCGGGAATCATCCAGCAGCACAGAGCTGACTCCAGCGTGCCACAGAGCTCCAGGGTGCCCCTGGGAGAGGTGAGTCAGAGCTCTGTCCACCCGTCCGTTTGTCCTTGCGCCTGGTGCGCACCTGCTGGGCACGCCCCCGCTTTGGAGCTCATTCTCTGCTGTACGGTTACTCTAACGCTCTGGATGCTTTTTAGTATTCATTTACTGTTATATTTGCCCAGCAAAGCCTTTATTCCCCATGTCTTGTTTTTGAAAACGCACACACTGATCGTACTGTGTGCATGACAGTGTCTGACACTGAATGTGTGAGTCAGTTCTGATGGTACTGTGTGTGTGACAGTGTGTGGTTCGGAATATGTGGTTCAGTTGTGATGGTACTGTGTGTGTGTGTGTGTGTGTGTGTGTGTGTGTGTGTGTGTGTGTGTGTGTGTGTGTGTGTGTGTGTGTGTGTGTGTGTGTGTGTGTGTGTGTGTGTGTGTGTGTGTGTGTGAGACAGTGTGTGGGTCAGTTGTGATGGTACTGTGTGTGTGTGTGTGTGTGTGTGTGTGTGTGTGTGTGTGTGTGTGTGTGTGTGTGTGTGAGACAGTGTGTGGGTCAGTTGTGATGGTACTGTGTGTGTGTGTGTGTGTGTGTGTGTGTGTGTGTGTGTGTGTGTGTGTGTGTGAGACAGTGTGTGGGTCAGTTGTGATTGTACTGTGTGCAATTTACAAAGTACCATTTCAGCTTTATCAAAAACGGTAGTACTACTACTAGCCTCATAGGCTATATTGGCAATTGCCATCAATATCAGCAAAAAGTAGTGCATGGATTCATGCAGTCTCATACTGTAAAAAAACAAAAAAACAGTTACGTAACAATTTAATGGATGACAGTAAAAACCATTTTTCAACAGTAAAAACCATTAAGAGCTCTGTGAGGGGGATGGCTGTTGCTAAAATACACCACAAGATGGCAGTATGAGTAAGGAGGGAAAAAAATGTCACTGATTACAACCACTAAGGTTTGCTAATGTTACCTTACTGCTCCATCCATCCTCAGTCTCCGTCGGTCGAGGGTCGATCATCTTGCTACGGCTGGAACAGCGTCGGCTGTGGCTGATAAGGCTGATGCGGGAATGACAGACCAGATTGCAGTGGCCAGCTGGCCGTGTCTGTGGTTTGTCTCTGGGTGGCTTGAGGTGCAGTGTTCTTTGTGGAGAGTTATCTTGTCTTCAGCCTGGCACAGGAGCTTGTCTTCTCCTGATCTGAGCTTCTGCCGCGGGACTCCTCTTCACCTGTAGTGATCTGCTGCAAACTCCTCCCAGCGCTCGATGTCGATGTCCAACACTTTCATATCACGCTTGTAGATGTCCTTGTAGCGCAGTTGTAGCCGCCCAACAGTCCTCTTGCCAGATGCAAGCTCGCCGTAGAGGATGTCTTTGGGTATTCGGCTGTCCTGCATCCGGCGCACATGACCGAGCCAGCGCAGTCTGCATTGTCTGAGCAGCGTATACATGGTGGGGAGGTCTGCACGGGTCAGGACCTCTGTGTTGGGCAGTCTGTCTCTTCAGGAGATTCCCAGGATGTGACGGAGGCAGCACATGTGGAAACTGTTTGGAGTATGTAGTGCAAGTCTCACTGCCATAGAGAAGCATACTAATGACATAGGAGTTGTACACTGCCATCTTAGTCTTGACTGTGAGCTTGGCATGTGGTTAGTCAAGCATGGGTGGAAGCAGCTTTTCCGATGCGCTTATTTGTTTGTGAATCCAGGGAGTGGTTGTCGCTGATGGTGGACCCGTGGTAGGTGAACCAGTGGGGCTGCCAGCCTGACAGGGTAACGTTACTCGCCCTCCGCTTGGAAAGGCAAGGCAAGCTCTGCCGAAGATTCGAGAGACGTTTGTCTTTATTCTCGATTCCAATCCAATTCAAATTTCATTTGGCTATAATGGACAGGCTAGTTATTTTTGGCAGTGGTGGAGTTTTCTGGCATGGTTCCTCTTTTTCCTCTTCATTATTCTCATTCAGAATCGGAAGCAGAGCACTACCCACAGATTTATTAGGTTAGAATCACAAAGCGGTCCATTGTGAATGACAACGTTCGCCCAGTCAGGCCTAGGCAGAAGAGAAGCGGGAAAAAGCAATGGCATAGCCCAAGAGACTAGACCATCATTTGGCGTAGGAGTGGGCATATGTAAATCATATCCAACCGACACTTGATTGTGAGATGGTGACAGGAATTCATATAAATTAGAATATTACAGAAAATGTTTTGGGGGGCATGTTTTTGCCTCTGCCTTTGTGCTTTCTGGGGCAAAATTAATTTATTGGGGGCATTTTTGCCCTTTGCCCCTGTATATTGCCAACACTGGTTGTAATGGTAGTGTGTGCGTGCGTGCGTGAGAAAGTGTGTGGTTCTGAATGTGTGGGTTGGTTGTGATGGTTCTGTGTGGTTCTGAATGTGTGGGTCGGTTGTGATGGTACTGTGTGTGGTTCTGAATGTGTGGATTTGTTGTGATGGTACTGTGTGTGGTTCTGAATGTGTGGGTTGGTTGTGATGGTACTGTGTGTGGTTCTGAATGTGTGGGTCGGTTGTGATGGTACTGTGTGTGGTTCTGAATGTGTGGGATGGTTGTGATGGTTCTGTGTGTGGTTCTGAATGTGTGGGTCGGTTGTGATGGTACTGTGTGTGGTTCTGAATGTGTGGGTTGGTTGTGATGGTACTGTGTGTGGTTCTGAATGTGTGGGTTGGTTGTGATGGTTCTGTGTGGTTCTGAATGTGTGGGATGGTTGTGATGGTACTGTGTGTGGTTCTGAATGTGTGGGTTGGTTGTGATGGTACTGTGTGTGGTTCTGAATGTGTGGGTTGGTTGTGATGGTTCTGTGTGGTTCTGAATGTGTGGGATGGTTGTGATGGTACTGTGTGTGGTTCTGAATGTGTGGGTTGGTTGTGATGGTTCTGTGTGGTTCTGAATGTGTGGGTTGGTTGTGATGGTACTGTGTGTGGTTCTGAATGTGTGGGTTGGTTGTGATGGTTCTGTGTGGTTCTGAATGTGTGGGATGGTTGTGATGGTTCTGTGTGTGGTTCTGAATGTGTGGGTCGGTTGTGATGGTACTGTGTGTGGTTCTGAATGTGTGGGTCGGTTGTGATGGTACTGTGTGTGGTTCTGAATGTGTGGGTTGGTTGTGATGGTACTGTGTGTGGTTCTGAATGTGTGGGTTGGTTGTGATGGTTCTGTGTGGTTCTGAATGTGTGGGATGGTTGTGATGGTACTGTGTGTGGTTCTGAATGTGTGGGATGGTTGTGATGGTACTGTGTGTGGTTCTGAATGTGTGGGTTGGTTGTGATGGTACTGTGTGTGGTTCTGAATGTGTGGGTATTCGGTGCTGATTTGAGTGCTCTCTGCTGCAGGTGGTGCGGTTCTGGTCAGAGGTGCTGAGTGGACCACTGACCGGCGCTCTGCAGTGTGAACAGCACCCTACTCTGCAGACCAGTGCCTGCGATACCCTCTCTTCCATCCTGCCCCAGGCCTTCAACCAGCTGCCGGTTAGAGCGCAAGCAAACACACATATGCACACTCACGTGCGCACATACACACTTATGCACACATACACATGCACATACACACACACACATACAGTATTCACACATAAACACATGCACATACACACATACACATACAGTGCACTCAAAAAGTGTTAGGACAGTGACACATTTTTTGTTGTTTTGCCTCTATACGCCAGCACATTATATTTGAAATGGAACAGTGACTATGAGGTATCAAAACGAGCCTCAAACCATCACTCTGCTGCCAGTTGTGCAGTAGATATGGATGGATCACTTTAAGGATTGTTTCTCCTGACTCATTTTCCGATTGAACTCTATGGAAAAATAAGTCAGCAGAAACAACCCTTAAAGTGATCCATCCATATCTACTGCATATCTGGCAGCAGAGTGATGGTTTGAGGCTTGTTTGATACTTCAGACCCTTGATGACTTACAGCCATTTAGCCAACCATGTGTTCCATACTATTTACATGTAATTTACAGCTTAATATAGTCCCACCCCGCAATTCCCATAGAGATCCATTCAAATGCAGAGAGGTTATAGTATCGCTTGTAAGAGTACTAGAAAATAAGATATCAAGAGTCTTTTGATAGGCACTGCGGTGGTACAACGGTAAGAGCGCCGACTTTCAGTCGGTGCAGTTGTGCTCCGAGGATCGGGGTTCGCGCCCTGGTCCTGCCAGATCCGAGCATGGCCGGCGCCCTGTGGGAGCAGCAACTGGCGGCTGCTTCCGGGTGGGGGGAGGGGCTCGGAGAGAATCGCTGCACGCATAGCAGCCCTGGGCGGGCTGGAATCACGGTCAGGAGCTAGGAGGAGTCGCGCCCTGAAGAGGACGTGGCGCCCTCCCGTCCTACCGCCGGCTGACGGGGTTGTGTTGGGGTGATTCTCTAGCAGTTGCTACACGGGGCAATTTAATTAGAATAGGGTTCAATTGGCTACTAAATTGGGAGAAAATGGGGAAAAATCAGAAACAAATAAAAAATAAAAAAATAAAAAAGTCTCTTGATATTGTTGGGTCACAGACATCATGAAGTCATGACATGCTAAGGATATGTTACATTATGTTAAACTGTCCAATATTTTTTTAATGCACGAAAATGTGGGGGACTATGTAACAAAGGTTATATAATTTCTAAATGGTTCATCTGATATAGATAAATACCTTCAAATTAAAGATGACAGTCTGCACTTCAACCTCATTGTCATTGTATCCTTTCAAACTCAAAGTGCTAGAGTACAGAACCAAAATAACAAAACGTGTCACCGTCCAATGAATTGTGGTGCTCACTGTATGTGTGTCTGCAGGATAAGAGCCAGGTGCTGTGTCTGACGGTGCTGCTGGGCCTGACGTACAGTGAGAACTCTCTGGTGAAAGCAGCTGCAGTCCGGGCCTTGGGGGTCTACATCCTGTTTCCCAGCCTCCGAGAGGTACAGCCACTTTACCTACATAGATGCATGTATAACTTCATACCTCATAATTGACATGATGCAATTAAAAGAAGCATGAATTATGTAGATCTTTGATCTCTTAGATAAGGGGTCTACAACCCTGGTCCTGCAGAACCACTGGTGTTTGTTTTCACTTTAAAATCTGAAATTAATTCAGACCCACAAAATCAGGTGACGTGAGTTCACTATGTAATAAACTTCTGTAATTGGTTAAAGAACATTTACATTACATTTTAGGCATTTAGCTGACGATCTTATACAGAGCGAATTACAATTAGTACACAAAGAAAAGGCCTAGATTAGTAAATCGCCAACATTTCAACTAGCAGTTAATGAGTGTAATGGTTGGGCCATAAAACACCTGCGATAGGTAATCCTTTGTCACAAGAATTAACGTGTGGAAGTAAATTAATATGGATGTGTTCCAAATCTGGTAATGGGCAAAAGCCTCTGTTGCTCTCTCAGCCACTCTGCTCACAGATCCAGCCACCCGCTCCTGCTGGGCTCGCAGATCATTTGTGATGGTGTGGACTATAATGTGGCTTGGTGTGCCAAAGTCCGACTCAGCAAGTATTTCTAGTGCTGACTTTGTCATTGGGCTCCAAAATGTAGTCCCTGTTTGGCCAGGGAGCAGCTGCTCCTCGTCTGTAAAAGTCCCATAGAATGAGAACCTCAGGGTTGTTTTCTTTTTGTTTTTTTTCTCTGGACGTGCCTGGGTGAATGGGCTTTGCAGCTTGTCCAGGTGCAGTGTCTGGTGTTTGGCCTGTAGGTGTCAGTGTGGAGGGGCAGGGTCCAGTGGCTGGTGTTCGGCCTGTAGGTGTCAGTGTGGATACTTCAGACCCTTGCAGTGGCTGGTGTATGGCCTTTAGGTGTCAGTGTGGAGGGGCAGGGTGCAGTGTCTGGTGTTTGGCCTGTAGGTGTCAGTGTGGAGGGGCAGGGTCCAGTGTCTGGTGTTTGGCCTGTAGGTGTCAGTGTGGAGGGGCAGGGTCCAGTGGCTGGTGTTCGGCCTGTAGGTGTCAGTGTGGATACTTCAGACCCTTGCAGTGGCTGGTGTATGGCCTTTAGGTGTCAGTGTGGAGGGGCAGGGTGCAGTGTCTGGTGTTTGGCCTGTAGGTGTCAGTGTGGAGGGGCAGGGTGCAGTGGCTGGTGTCCAGCCTGTAGGTGTCAGTGTGGAGGGGCAGGGTGCAGTGGCTGGTGTCCAGCCTGTAGGTGTCAGTGTGGAGGGGCAGGGTGCAGTGGCTGGTGTCCAGCCTGTTGGTATCAGTGTGGAGGGGCATTTCTAACCTCTATCCTTTTGCTTTTCTATAGTGGTATACTGTTTTTTATTTTTACGTTCCTTCTTTTCTCTTGTATATATATATCTGTAATATTACTAATAACGAATTTCATTACATTTGTTTTGTTTATTGTACTGCATGTATTTTCTATGCTGTCCTTAATGTCTTGTGTAATTTAAAATCATTTAAAACAGTTTACCTCAATTTAAAACTTACAAATTGTCAAAATATTTTCAATATTTCAATATCTTATCTTGAGCATGACGTCCTCCTCTCCCTCTGTCTCCCTCTCTCCCTCTCTCCCTCTCTCCCTCTCTCCCTCTCTCCCTCTCTCCCTCTCTCTCTCTCTCCGTCTGTGCAGGACGTCATGTTTGTGGCCGACACGGCCAACGCCATCCTCACCTCACTGGATGACCGCTCGCCCAACGTGCGCGCCAAGGCATCCTGGTCGCTGGGAAACCTGACGGACACACTCACCGTCAACATGTTCGTTCCATCTCCCCATCTGTCTGCCTGCATGGCTACACCTGACCTCCTGTTATAACCCCAGCGCACACCCCCTGCGCTATAGTACAAACCCCAATTCCAAAAAAGTTGGGACAGTATGTAAAATACACATAAAAGCAGAAAGCAGTGATTTGTAAATTCTCTTTTACATATATTTAATTGAAAACAGAGAAAGAAAAGATATTTAATGTTTTACCTTATCAACTTCATAGATTTTTGTAAATGTACGCTAATTCCGAATTTGATGCCTGCAACACGTTCCAAAAAAGTTGGGACAGGGGCAAAAAATAGACTGGGAAGTTCAAAAAAACACCTGTTTGGAACATTCCACAGGTAAACAGGTGATGCTATCATGACTGGGTATAAAAGGATATCAAATACTCTTGATATTTTATTTTCAGGTACTCTTACAAGCGGTACTATAACCTCTCTGCATTTGAATGGATCTCTATGGGAATTGGGGCGTGGGACTAGATTTAGCTGTAAATTACACTGGAACAGTATGGAATACATGGTTGGCTAAATGACTGTAAGTCATCAAGGGTCTGAGGTATCAAACGAGCTTCAAACCATCACTCTGCTGCCAGATATGCAGTAGATATGGAGGGATAACTTGAAGGGTTGTTTCTCCTGACTTATTTTTCCAGAGTTTAAAAACAAAATGAGTTGACATTAAATATCTTTTCTTTGTATCTTTTTCCATCTGTTAGGACCACTTATAACACATGGAACTAGAGGCATTGCTCGGGTTGTGTGTGAGATAGAGGCAATCTCACACACAACCCGATGCACACATAATTGCCTGCCTGTGATGACTGATTCTCCCACAGGCACACAGCAGAACAGGGGGATCGGTTTGGTTTCAAATCAGGAAATGAGTCGACATTAATTTTTTTCAATTTGTGTACTGAACTGAGTGAATTGAAATGGAACTGACCCTGATGTTGACTGTCCTCTGCGCTCAGGGAATCTCCGGAACGGGACTTCCAGGAGGAGTTCTCCGACCTGCTACTGCTGAAGATGCTGCGCTCGGCCACCCGAGCTGCCGGGGACAAGGACAGGGTGAGTGACAGGAGTATAATACAGGCCTCCGCGGGGGAAGGATGAGGAAAAAAAAAAAAGTTCTATTAGTTATGTTAAACAGTGCTTTACTGGATGAAAAACAAATAAAAAACAGTGTTCATGTACTGATTCTGATTGTAGTGATTTTCACAACAAGTAATGGTTTGTTAGAAAGACTGAGAGTAGCGATTGTCACCGATATTTTTTGTTGTGTGATAGCAAAGTTCCCTGCAACGTATTTGGAACATTCCAAACTGGGTTGTGTTGAACGAATGCTGGGTTGTGTAGTGTGGTAAACGTTAAAACGTTTAATCTTAAATTCTACGAACTGAATACAAGCAATTTCCATCTATTTTGTTCAACCTGTTAAACTGTTTGTAAACGTTTGCAAATGTTCATAGCGAACATAAGCTAACAGAAAAATATATGTTAGCAAACATTCGCGAACGTTCGCCTTGTTGAACGCACGTCTGGTTGAGGAAGAAATGTCACTTTGTTCTATAACATATTTCAGAATCACAACCCTGCAGCTGGTAGTTTTCTTATGTCAAGTAATCTGTAATTTAGTAGAATAGGGCAGGAGTAGGTGGCTTTCGTGAAGTTGCCTTTTTTTAAAAAGTAATTTTGCCGTTTGTATTGTTGTTAAAATGGGTCTCCAAATATACCAGGGTGGTATGCTATGAAGCCGGATTACTTAGCTGGATAACTGCACCAAGTAAAACCCGGAACCATCCCAAATCTGGAACACGGACTGAAGTAAAAAGAGCTGTTCCTGGTTTTTGTCAGTGCAAGTAATCCTGCTTCGTAGTATACCCCAAGGGGTGGCCCACATTGGTAAAGCCTATGTGTGGGAAACACTGGGACTCGATCTGCGCTTGTTGTGAGAGCCTTTACCAACTGAGCCACTCTATAGAGCCCAGTCGGAGCTCGTGGTGGGAGCCTTTACCAACTGAGCCATTCTATAGAGCCCAGTCTGAGCTCGTGGTGAGCGCATTTACCAACTGAGCCATTCTATAGAGCCCAGTCTGAGCTCGTGGTGAGCGCATTTACCAACTGAGCCACTCTATAGAGCCCAGCTTGTGTGTGTAGTGAGAGCCTTTACCAACTGAGCCACTCTATAGAGCCCAGTCTGAGCTCGTGGTGAGTGCATTTACCAACTGAGCCACTCTATAGAGCCCAGCCTGAGCTCGTGGTGAGTGCATTTACCAACTGAGCCACTCTATAGAGCCCAGCCTGAGCTCGTGGTGAGTGCATTTACCAACTGAGCCACTCTATAGAGCCCAGCTTGTGTGTGTAGTGAGAGTGTTTACCAACTGAGCGACTTTGTAGGATTGAAGTGCTCAAGCAGCTTTTTTCGAGCAAGTTTTTATGCCGCCCACTTATTTCTTTCTCATAATTTGGAATGGTCACTCAGTCAGTCATTCAGTAGATCTTTATTGTCCCCATGGAGCAATTTGGCTGCAGCCAAGTTAAAACAGATCTTCAAGGAAGGATAAAATACTTAAACAATAGTTTAGGATTCCATACGGTTGTTAAAATTAAAATGGAAAACTATCACGGCAATCATATTTCTCGACCCGTGTCCAAAGGCCAGATTTCCCTCACTGATTGGCTGAGAGTCTTGCTGTTGTCCCGCCCCTTCTCAGGTGAAGAGCAATGCGGGCCGAGCCCTGGGGAACCTCCTGCACTTCCTGCAGCCGGCACACCTGGCCCGGCCTGGGTTTCAGCAGCCGCTGGAGGACGCCATGCAAGCGCTCATCAGCACGGTGAGCAGCGACTCCACAATGAAGGTGCGCTGGAACGCCTGCTACGCTCTCGGAAACGCCTTCAGGAACCCCGCCCTTCCACTAGGTAAGTTTAACAGGCCCCGCCTTATGTACTAATTAGATTTAGTAGATTTAGTATTAGGGGCGTGAAATGAGAGAAAAAATAAAAACACACACATGCACATACGTACATAGAATTTATATGTTTTTATATTATTCATATGCATTATGCCTATAATTAATGTATTTGTCCAATGTTTCACAGTAGACCTGGGCCTAAAACCCTCACAAAAAAGCCTATGGTTATAGTGGCATGGAAAACTCCCCCAGTGGCATAAAGGAAGAAACCTTTGGAGGAAACCGACTCATCGTTCTCAGGCTGGCTCAAGATGTTGGTTCTATTATTAGTGGCCAAACACAGTCAATCCCCTCGTTACCCTGTCTTTATGTATTTCCCCTCCCCTTTCCCAGGCTCTGCCCCCTGGACAGCGGACGCATACTCAGCCCTGTGCTGCGCAGTCACTTCCTGCAAAAACTTCAAGGTCAGGATCAAGTCGGCGGCGGCCCTCTCGGCGCCGGCCACGCGCGATCGCTATGGTGACGGCGCGCAGTTCGAGAAGGTGTGGTGTGCGCTGGCCCGTGCGCTGGAGAGGAGCGAGGAGACGGAGGACTTCCTGGAGTACCGCTACTGCGCCAGCCTGCGCGCTCAGCTCTGCCGCGCCCTGCTGCACCTGCTCTGCCTCTGCCAGCCACCCGACCTGCCTGCGGTCGCGGCCTCCCTGGCGGGCGAGCCCGGGGAAGCCGTCAGGGGCTACCTGGTGCGCTACCACACCGGCGGGGGGGAGGGAGAGGAGGCTGGGGACTGTCCTGACCCGGCGGAGAGGCTGAGGGAGCTGGAGGCGACGCTGGCCCAACTGAAAGGTCTGCCTGCGGGCTCGCCTGACGCTCGGGACGCCATCGGTGTCGTGGTGGGCTTCCTGGAGGAAGTGCTAAAGAGGTCCGAGGAGCTCAAGCCGCCCTCAGTCTGATCGTGCACAAACCGTAAAGCCGAGGGGCTCTGCCGTGGAGCCTTCACAGACAGGGCACAGCTAACGTGCTAACATGCCCTGGCCTGGAGCCGGTGAGGCTCTGTGGGATTTTGGACTATACGCAGCAGAAGGGAATAGCGCTCACAGGTTTTAATGACGTCTTGTTCAATTTAATGAAAAAGTAAAGAATCCCCTAAATGAATTAGTTTCAGGTAAGACCTGAGAAGTGTCTTACAGTAAGTCATACTGACCCAAGTGGACTTAAATTATTCTTCCATTCTTATTTATCACATGTATTCCGTTTCTGAGTGAATGAAGAACTTCCTCCATCTTGTGTAAGAGCTGGATGATGATGTCCACACTCGCTTTAATGACCCACACAAAAGCAACTCATCCAGGAAGCCCCTCAGGCCTCGTGTGCACAAACAATAAATAGGTTTTTAATCATTTGCGTTCTCTTTCCTGCTGTTATTTTGAAAAATTCAGCTTTGAAAAATCTTGTTTTGCTGTCTCTGAAATCTGTAGAGGACATCTTGACCAACAGGCAGAAATGACCAATTATTTTGGAGCACCGTTCTTTTTTTTTTTGTTCTCAGTCAGCAGTGGGAGTGAGAAAGGGGCAGTCTGCTGTCGTTCCCTTTCTACAAGGACATCCAGCACAGTGAGCCTTAATATTTAAGTGGCAGTTCCCCCATTTTATTTCACTGACCCATCAATGCCGGTGTAACTGAGTCAGTGACCTCCTATCAAACGAGCCTCAAACCATCATTCTGCTCTCAGATATACAGTAGATCTGGATTGATCACTTTAAGGGTTTCTTCTCCTGACTTATTTTTCCATGGAGTTCCATTTCAAATCCAATGCTGGAGTACAGATCCAAAACAACAAAAAAACGTGTCACTGTCCATATATTTTTGGACTGCACTGTATGTAGCCTACAGTTACTAGTACGCCAGTTAGAATATTTGCCTGCTAAATAGTGATTTATAGGTAGGTGATCACCTGGCTAGTGATAGCTACGTACCTAGCAGTTCTAATTTAGATGGCAAACGTTAGATAGCTACTGTAAATAATCACTTGACATCCAGCAGGAGCTTGTAGTGCCATAACTTATTTAGCCAGCAGGCTAGTAATGGGCAAGAGTGTGCTTCGTGAATAAGCACATAATACCGTACGCTAGTGAGGGCTTTGTATCCAATAAAGGGTTGAGACATCACAATACCGACAGAACCGGAAATAGGGGTTGCCTACTCTGCAGTTTTTTAATTTATTTATTTTTTTATTCAGCAATTATGCAAATGATATGGCACAATACAAAATTCTAATGATTCCATTTTGAAACAAGGCACAGCATAACCGAATAGACAGTAACCTGATAAAGCAAAGAAAGGGAAAAAATAAATAAATCAAAATAAATGAAAACTGACTAGTGGTCCTGACTAGTGAAAAGTGATAAAACTGACTAGTGGTCCTCTACTTTTTTTGCATTTTTACTCTTCATACATTTCCAGGATCTAAAATCATTGGAAGAAAATTCTCTTTTTTGCAGCTGTAAATACAGTGAATAAGGGTTTGGTTTTTATACATTTTGATTTGTGCATAAATACTTTTCCTAAGAGTAACAAAATAATTAATACAAATGCCTTCTTGTCTTCCATCAACATACCAAAGATAATGTTACCTCTTGAATGGAGCCAGTGGAAAGATTTTGGTCTCCAGCAAATCTTACATCTCTTCCCCAGAATACTTTGGAATAAATACAATAGAAAAATGGGTTATCTGTAGTCTCAGTTTCATCATTACATTATGGACAAAGTAAAATCTTTTTTTTAGAAATTCACTGGAGGGGTAGACATTATTAAATATTTTAAAGTGCATCTCTTTGGTTTTAGGGGAAATTGGAAAGCTGATATAATTTGTACGCCATTTGGCCGAATCCGCATTTCCTCCGGCATCAGCCCCTCAGGTGTTTTTTTTCTCTGGTCAGGGGGAGAGGCTGCTGGTCTCTTCTGAGACGGTCTGACCACAACGAGGGTACGTCTTTACAGCACAGGTGGGGCTGTAATGTTTATGGAAGCACCTATGTCACATTCAAAAGCTTTATTGTCCTTTGTAGATTTTTTTATTTGGCTCAGTCTTAATAAATAAAAAAAATGTAATGAATTGGTACAATAAATAATATAATATAAAACTAATGCCGCCTCATGTATTGGTAATGCTGTGACACAGGAACAGTGGTGTTTTACTGACTGGTAGCTGCGTACATCAGACAGAAAATTCGTTATGAAATGAGTGACACTCATAACAGGAATATCAGACCAGCTGGCAAGCAGCGTGGGAATCTGGGAGTGACAACAGCTGAGACAGAGAGTGGGGGATTGAAAGGAACAAGATGAACAGGCTTGTGATGCCTCAGAGAAGACTAACTGTTTGAAATTCCATTGAGAAACGCTTGAGAAAAGTGCCAGATTAACTAGGCCATCTGAATTTCTACCCCCACACACACACACACTTTTGTCTCAGACTATGGTTTGACAGTGATAGTGTTGAAGTTCCATCGCAAGCTTCATGGACTTGTATACAAGTTTGATTTAAATACTTGTAATCACAAAGTGAAGTTGAAGTGATAATTTTCCAGGACTTGCTTTCCCAATTAAAAATGACTAAACAAACCGAATTGCACCGACGAATACCTGGTGTGGAATTGGGTGATCTACAATCAAGCCGGAAAGTCTGCACACTCCTTTCACCTTCTCCACGTTTTATTACGTTACAGACTTATACTACAATAGATTGAGTTCATTTTTTGCCTCAAACATCTACACACAATAGCCAATAATGACGAAGTGAAAACAGGTTTTTAGAAAATATGCAATTTTATTTTACTGACAAAAAGAGGTTATTTAGGGGTTACATATCTGTACACACCCTGAGCCTAATACTTGGTTGCTGCACCTTTGGCAGCGATTACAGCTTCAAGGCGTCTTGGGAAAGAAGCTACGAGCTTGGCACATTTGTTTCTGGACATTTTTGCCCATTCCTCTTGGCATATCCTTGCAAGCTCCGTCAGGTTGGATGGGGAGCGTCGGTACACAGCCATTTTCAGCTCTTTCCACAGATGTTCAATTGGATTCAGGTCTGGGCTCTGGCTGGGCCACTCAAGGACATGCAGACTTTCTCTGAAGCCACTCCTTTGTTCTCTTAGCTGTGTGCTTTGGGTCGTTGTCATGTTGGAAGGTAAACCTTCGCCCCAGTCTGAGGTCCAGAGCGCTCTGAAGCAGGTTTTCTTCAAGGATCTCGGTGTACTTAGCTGCATTCATCTTTCCCTCTATCAGGACTAGTCGCCCCGTTCCCGCTGCTGAAAAACATCCCCACATCATGATGCTGCCACCGCCATGCTTCTCTATAGGGATGGTATTAGCCAGGTGATGAGCGGTGCCTGGTTTCCTCCAGACGTGACGCTTGGTATTCAGGCCAAAAAGTTCAATTTTGGTTTCATCAGACCAGAGAATCTTGATTCTCATTGTTTGAGAGTCCTCTAGGTGCCTTTTGGCAAACTCCAAGCGGGCTGTGATGTGCCTTTTACTAAGGAGGGGCTTCCGTCTGGCCACTCTAACATAAAGGCCTGATTGGTGGAGTGCTGCCTGGATGGTTGATCTTCTGAAAGGTTCTCCCATCTCCACAAGGATACGCTGGAGCTCTGTCAGAGTGACCCTTGGGTTCGGTGGTTCCAAACTTCTTCCATTTACGAATGATGGTGGCCACTGTGCTCTTTGGGACCTGTAAAGCTGCAGAGATTTTTCTGTACCCTTCTCCAGATCTATGCCTTGACACAATCCTGTTTCTGAGGTCTGCAGATAATTCCTTTGACCCCATGGCTTGGAGTTTGCTCTGACATGCACTGTCAACTGTGGAACCTTATATAGGCAGGTGTTGGCAATCCCCAATCATGTCCAATCAATTGAATTTATCACAGGTGGACTCCAATTAAGTTGTAGAAACATCTCAAACAGTATCGGTGGAAACAAAATGCACCTCAGCTCACTTTTGGGTGTCATATCAAAGGGTGTGCACACTTGTGTACATATGATATTTTACATTTAGACTTTTAATAAATTAGCACAAATGTCTAAAAACCTGTTTTCACTTTGTTATTATGGGCTATTTTGTGTAGAATTTTGAGACAAAAAATGAACTCAATCTATTGTAGAATATGTCTGGATAATAAAACGTGGAGAAGGTGAAAGGAGTGTGCAGACTTTCCAGCTTGACTGTATATTGAATTTGCAAGGTAAATTTTATACACTAAGGGCCTGATTTACTAAAACCTTTAGCATGGGCAAAACCTTTTATCACACACAAAACAAATAAAACAGCCAATGATTGGTGCAAAACAAATACCATGACCAATCATTGGTCACGTTGTTGGTTTTGTGTGTGCTAAAAGGTTTTGCCCATGCTAAAGGTCTTAGTAAATCAGGACACAAGTGTTTCCTCTGACCTCTCTTATGTTATATCATAGGGGTCCTTGGTATTGTGGGTATTTCACAAAGTGTCATAAAGGAATTAATCTGCAAACTTTTGGAAATATTTTCAATTGGATGCAATCTGATTGGAGTATCTGCTGTTTTTTGTTTACAAGTTAACTGTGTAATCGGCTGATTTAATTGATCAATTAAGTTCTGACTAAGAACAAAATCCCAATTCCACCCTGTGGCTGTTCAGCGCCAGGGTTATGGACCCCGGTTATATCACAATGGTGTTGATGCATTTCTAATGCAATAACATTCTTCCAGTCACTGGAGCCCACATAGAAGTACTCTGTGCAATATGTTCAGTAAATGGAACGAAATATGCCCAAAACCAGGGATGGTACCCAAACTTCCCATCATGGTTGAAAGGTATGTAACTTTTTTCAAATAGGCATGTTCTTGCTAAATTAGCCTGCCTTTTTATGAGTTAGCCACAAGAGGGTGGGCTTGGTTTACACAATCCCAGTTATTCTATTGAGAACTTCCTGAAGAGCCTGAAATCAGTGAAGGTACGAGCTGGTTTTTAGACTGGTAAATATTGCAAGCTTTATGTCACAGATCTGAAGTTGGCACTTAAATTAAATAAATAAATAAAAATACTTTTAATTTATTCACCCTTGGAAAGTTGTATTTGAATCTGTTTGTATTTTCATAGAAACCCCGGAATTGTGGTCACTTTTTTTTCTTCCCCTCTCCAAATCTGCCACAAGGCGGAAAATAAAACCGCATATAAAACAGGCTTGTTTCTGGTCATAAACATGCCAGTAACCTGTTATTGTGCATAATTAAATTATATTGTGGGTTCTGGGTGCTGTTCTGCCCGGGACACTGTAAGTCTGGATAAACACCCGAGCGTTACTCATCGCATACCTAGCAGAATAATAGCCCCACTTTTGTACACGTCGCAGTGCCGGACTCTTTGTTTTTTAGTCTTTCCTGCCCTCACTCTCTGTCCCCATTAGTCCTCTATCTAATCGCCCTGATTCCGATACCTACTGTGCCCCGGCAGCGAGCCTCTTTTGTTCTTTTATAGCCCCGAGCAGAGTGATAAGATGTGCTATGGTGTGGTCGTGTTCTTTTTTGCCATCCCCAGGGTTATGTAAGTTGATAATGTTGCAGTGTGACCCAGTGTATATGGGGTGTCTCGTTGAGTCATCCCTCCTGCCTCCCTTCCTGCTGCAGTGATATAAATGCAGGGATTGCTTTGAGCTGATAACCCCCCCTCCAGTGACATATTTCTATAATATGAACTTAACACCAAGGACAGTTTTATACTTTATCCTTTTCGACTTGGCAACAGCTTTAAACTTTGCGTAATTCAGAGTTAATTCTTTTTTTTATAGCTGGTAGTTTGCAGGTTTAGTCGTGACTGGTCACTAAGCAGCGAAGCCTTGAGGACTGGAGAATGGAAATATTCCTTTCGGTTTGCATGTTGCTTAGATGCACTGCTTGTTTACACTCAGGAACCTGCCATTTATATTGAAAGATATGCACAGATTGATCCATCTGCTTGATTTCTTCGCTAGAAAGTCAAACTATTCAGACCTATGGTAACCTGCACCTTAATAAATATGAAATATCTCTGTCCTTTTGTCTGCTTTTGTGGCTCTGTAAGAACCACTTTTCTTGTCCAAAGTCATTGCTTTTCTCATTTGCTGAGATGCATCTTGTATTGAGTAACTTCTTGCACTGAAATTATAAATTCAATTTTTACATTCATCAGGATCTGATACTGTCCTACTAATCCACAGAAACTGAGAGAAAGTTAAGCCTTGTTTTAGTGCCTGAGAGTGAAACCCATCTTCTCTTACAGTGCTATCCCTGTCTGTTGGTGTATGAAATGGACTGGTGTTGTCTTGTCCCTGAGGAAATTTTGCTTCCAACATATTTTTTCAAAAATGAACGGCTATGCAAAAAAATTTATCACTGTACAGTCTTCAGAAAAACATCCATATAATGAAAATACACTGAAGCATATTCCTATTCCATAAATGTTGGTGCCGTATATTGGCTTCTCTTCACTCACCTCTTTACTTGGCCCATGCTAAATACGTATGCATGTATGAGCAGAAGTAGCTTTTTTCTTAGTTTTTTTTTGTAGTTGGCTTTAACATGCTTTGGCTCTTGAGTGTGATGATTGAATCTTCTCTGGTTAGAGATGAATTGTGGGGAACAAGGTATTTTTATCTTATTAAAGGTGATGGGAATGCACGTGCCTGCGTAAGAGAGAGCGAGAGCTTCTCAACAATTATACCATGAGCCAAGACCTTTGTTTACCTGGAATTGCATTTTCATCAATACTTTTTGCAAACCTGAAACAGTTAATACTGGTGACCAGTTAGTAACAAGTGAGCTGGCAGTACATTATGAGCGGCTGAAAAGGGATTCCCCCTGGATCCAACGGGAGTTAAAGATTATCCTGCTGTTCTGTCGATAATGCTGGGGAGGGACTGGTGCCATGGCAGGGGAAAGTGACGATTGGGTGGGGGTGTAGGCAATCAGATGTCGGGGATGATTAAGCATCCAGGTGTGAAAAGCCAATATTATGGCCTACCAACACCTCTTCATGCATCTCAGGAGGTCTCCCGTCCGCATAGTAATCAACCCCACCTCTGCTTAATTTCGGCAGTTTGATATGAGAAGGGCACAGGGCGGTACAGCTGCTGTCATATGGCTGTATATATATGTGTGCTTGTGTGTGCTCTCACCTGAGCTGACAAACAACCTTGTATGAGGATCAGTTGTGCGGTGCCATTTGCAACATGATGCTTAATGTGTGCTCATGTGGACCTGTGTGCTTCCCATGAGCCTTGGGGGGTGCTGTGCCCTTCTGCTGAGAACGGCACGGCACTGTGACCGTCACGCCTGGGCCGTTTCGGGCAGCCCCGAGAGCCATTTGTTTGAATTGGTTTCCTTGGAATGAAGGGAGGGCAGTGATTCAGTGCGGTTAATTGCCCGGGTTTGTAATGGCGGTGCTACAGGAAGTCTCATAGCCTGACCTGTCCCGCGGTCTCACGCTGGACGGGGACACAATGGTCTGGTGGCTCCTTATAGAGAATGTGGACACAAATTTACACTTCATGTCCACGCTAGTTGAACCTTCCCATCTTGTTTAAGTGGTATAGTTTATAATGTACTGGAAAACTTTTAACAAGGCAATGGGAGCCAGCCGGGAAAAGTAGAATTTGGAATCGTGTGACACTTCACTGTTGTGTTAAAAAAAAAAAAAAAAAACCTTCTTGTGACTGAAAAGATGGCAGATATCCTACTGATAAGGCCTTTATGGGCCAGCAGTGACCATAAAAGAAATGTGTAAAAGACAAAGCAAATAAAGTTTTGGGAATAAAACCTTAAGGAGGCTGTAAAAATCTGAGATATTGACATATTGCTGCGAATCTCATTTCTCCATGTGTGGGGGTGGTCAGCAGAGGTTGCACGGCAGGTCAAAGGTCACTAAAGGGGATGTGAAACCCTGTCTCCCACAGGGAGAGAGCGCCTCCTTTACTATTCCTCTTCTGGGAGAATGTAAACAGGCAAAGATATTTAAGGGATTTAGCAGACATATCCAGGGTGACACACAGCTTACTGTTTTAAATACACAGTCCATTTATGCAGCTGGAGATATAAAGCTTCTTTTTTTGAGACCTCTGAGGTACACGCCCAGTTCCCCAAGCATTAGAGTACATCATACACAAAAAAGGGTTTGTGTGGAAAAAAGTGTGTGTCTGCATGTGTGTGTATCTACACGGTCAAATATTTGTGTGCTTTGTGATATCTCTGGTGTTTGTTTTTTTGTGCAGACTTCAATCTAGCAAACGTAATTTTTCTTGTGAGAACCGTACGGTAGCATGCAGTATGCTCTGTTCGTTAAGGTCAGCGTGGAGATTTGGGTCAGAGCCTTGCTTTTAAAGGGAAGAGTGCATGTGTGCTTTGTGACTCAGAGTGCCAGTAGTACAGTATCGATTGGGAACCCTGTAACATTTCCTCCTAAGATGCAGCAATGCATTTTTGTCCCTTGTAGGGGACACAAGTCTCTGTTCTTAATCTCAAGAACCATATATTCTACTATGGTGAAACCTACCCTACGAGGGACATTCAATAAAAATGAAATCAATAATATTTTTGAAAATATTTCACTGCAACTGCAAGTCGCTTGTATTATGTCAAAAAATGTTAATTCTTAAAGGGGCAGTTCAATGTTTTATATGTTTCTACATTTTCGGAGTGCTATTTATCCATGCAGGTAGTTTAGTAGATTTCTGCTGCAACTCACCTTGACATCACCTTGATATAACGGACCGTGCACAACAAGGTCTGTGGATGTTCATGAATAACCGTGTATTATATTTGGAAAGAGACATTTCTGTAGATTTTTTCGAATGTACATTTTTTGCACCTTGAGCACCACAAACTTTGGACCCGTTGAGGTCCTTTCTATCGGCATAATATAACTGTGAGCTGCAGCCGACATCTACAAAACTACTGAATTCTCAGCGAAACTACCTGGATGGATAGATAGCACTTTGGGGTGAACTGCCCCTTTAAACTTTTATTCTGCTGTGTCTCAGGAGGATACGTCACTGCACTATAGCCAATTCTCAATTATGCTATGTAGCTATAGTGGTTAGAACACTGGACTGGCAGTGGGCCGTAATTCCAAGTGCAACCCTGATGTTCAACACTTGAACAATGAACTTTGGCTGCTTCATTGTACATCTACCTGTATTAAGTTACTCAATGCGTTAGTTGTTAAACGGTACTCCCTGAATAAGGCTGTTTGTTAGGCAGACTTTTCACCCCAACACACACATGCACACTCAGACTCTCCTTTTTGTGGTTCATTTTCCTTTCTGACGGCCCGTTTTTATGATCTTCCCATGTGCTGCTGTCAAGGATAAGGCAATTAGTTGATCGTAAAGCCATAATCTATGAACTCTGCATGTGACAAGGGCTTGTTGGGACTGCAGTACCCTCCTTTGATTCCTGTGACATTCCAAACAACAGCCGGGGCGTGTCGGGGTGTGAGGGGAAGGACGCGGCCGAGACAGAGGAGCTGTTCTCTTTACCTGGGTGTGGTGAAGGCACCTGTACAGCACTGCTACACGCCAGCAACAGGTCATTGATCACTGAGGTTATTGATGCCTTCTTAAATGGCTAATCGTAAATGCTCTGGAACTTCTGTATTTGACGAGGTCCTCTTGCCGAACTTCAGATTCATCCTGTAAAAGAGCGTCCCCTTGTGGGATAAGCCTGCTGAGCACCCACATTTACGACCCTGGGCCTCAGGGAGATATCCAGCTTGCGCAGGGAGTTGTGGCGTTGAGCAATGCTCTGTGAGCGCGGAGTTCTGTGGTTCTGTCTGAAGTCAAACTCTCCTCAAACCATGAGGGAGGTGGGCTCGGTCTGCACTGTAGCTGGGTAACAGTTTCCAGTGGCAACAGCATTCTCCCCTAGTTCTGTTACTCTGCATACTGTCCACTGCTTATTTGCGTGTATACAGAGGCTATGTGATCAATTTAAAATATCTACATGAATGAGAAAAGGATACATTACATTACAGTACAGGCATTTAGCAGACGCTCTTATCCAGAGCGACTTACACTTATTACATTTATCCATTCATACAGCGGGATATATACTGAAGCGATTCAGGTTGCTCAAGGGTACAACGGCAGTGTCCTACCTGGGATTCAAATCTGCAACCTTTCAGTTACAAGCCCAGTTCCTTAACCATTATACTACACTGCCGGATACAAGCGTCTATTGGTGATAAGTCATCTTAAGGGGGGCTGATGCTTCTTTTTTGGCTTGCAAAATAATTTCTGCAGAGCTTACAATAAAATACAAGTATTTACAAATACAAAGTATTTATTTAATTTTTTGTTTGGTGTGACCTGTCTATTTTATAGGATGGTATGTGTGATAAGAGCTATAGTTGTCCTGAGTTGTGACATTTACCATATACAGGATAACAGGGCTGTTTATTGCATGTTATGTACTTCTATGCAAACGCCCTGTGGTTTGTTCTCTAAAGAAGGTTACTAGCTGCACTTTGAATTTCCACTTATTTCAGGCCTTCTGTGGCTGTGTTTTGATAGTGTTGGAAGCTTCCTCTTACCATGAAATAATTAAACTCAAGTATTCATTTGTCAGACTATGAACTGAGAGGTGTGTTCTTGGGTAGAGATGTTACTCCAGAGCCAAGTAGGTTACCAAAAAGAAATTCACATGGAAAAGCAAAAGAAAAGGAGGTGGACTGAGCAGAGATAACCTCCAGAGGTAAGATTGCACCCAGCGCATCGTAAAATGTTGTAAAAATGATCTTTTATCTCTGTGAGGATGAGCCTGGTTTATTCTCCACTCAAGCTCTGTGAGACCAGGAGGGGTGGACAGAGGGGACGGGAGGGGGTTTTGGGGTGTGTGCTAACGATTTGGTGTGTGTCCTGAGTTTAGGGGGTGTAAGCCGATTAGGAGAGGGTGGTGGAATCGGCCTGTTGTGACCGACGGCAACTAGGTACGCCTGCACCGCAGCCCCAGGCAGGGGGTGGGGTATGGGGGAGGGGGGTGGGCAAAACTCTGCTGAATACCTGCATCCCTGGCACGCGGGGAGGAGGAGGGGGTTGTTCAGTGAAGCTGAAAGTGAGGAACATGTGGCTGAATCCGCTTTAGCTGTGTGTCGAAATGCGGGTGGAGGATGGAGCAAGAGTTCAGCAGGGGGGGGGAGGGGGGGAGGGGGGGGCGGAGGAGTGGGGAGCAGGCAGCGGACATGCCGGGGTCGGTACGGCACGGTACTGCGCGCCGTGACAGCGGCCGGGCCCTTTTTTCCCATCAGGATGACTCTGGAAGCCAGGGTTAATGTGGCGTGCGAGAGTCAGAGATGTGCACATGAATTCATTGAGGAACGGTGATCAGCGGAGCGTGGAAATGGAGAAGACAGAGGAGGCGCGGGGGGCAGAGTTCGCTCTGCAGGGGGGTGGGGGGGGGTGTGGGGGGTGCGGTGGGTAACTTGATGATCTGGGCACTTTTTTGGCACCCGTCCTCATCCCGTAGATGATCCATACGGTGCCAGCCTGACCCCAGTGCACTCCTCACTGTGAGGCAACCTGGCCCTGAGTGGGGAGAAGAAGCCGCTTTAAAGCATTAGACAGCCGCTGACTCATCCAGACCTGGCTTGCGACACTCTTTCGTCTTCCTTATTTCGTTGAGAAATTCAGAGCATCAGGATGTTTCAAGTGTTTTATTAAAACAAAATGTACCGCGCTTTCAGTCCTGTGACATCACAGGGGATCCAAATATGCATGTTTCAATATCCATACGGTGTATTGTGGAATGCATTAAACAAAAAACTGAAATTAACAAGGGTCACATACTGTATATCTTTCTTATATTTGCAATACTGTATATAAAAATGTTTTACATTTCATACATGGTGTACATTTACATGTTGTGATCTTTTAAGATTAGGGTTGTGTGTGAATGTTGCTCTCTCCACATTGTCTTGCATGACCGTTGTTCTGTAACATCTCTTTATATGGCCTTGAGATAAGTGTACCACCTAGAGACAGAAATGCACAGGACCTCATCCTCCCGACCGGGCTGTTCTTCTCTGTGTGCTCTCGTTAGATACCTACACAGCATCGAGCCTGGCCTGTTGCGCCCTCGTGATTTACAATACTAACACACAAACGCTTCAAACAAACATGCCACTGTTCATCCAACTGCTTTTCCAATGTCCACCCATATATAGGATATGCCAATCTCGTACGGATGTTCATTTTTGCAATTGGAACATTGAATACTCTGGACCAGTGTGACATACAGTATCTTCCTTTAATGTCTGGGTGACCACAGCAGAGCACAAGGTAACTGCAGACGCTTAAACTTGTCAGTTTAGACAGGACAGACACTGTGGTTGATTGAGTGTGAAGCCTTTCTCTTTACTCATGTAATAATAGATAACTCTGGATTTAACATTAGGTGGCACAGGGCCAGGTGCTTGTCCAAGTCTGAAGACCCATCGAAACGATTACTGGGGAACAGGAAAAGCTCAGCTGACAAAAATGGTTGCGAGTCATTACAGGCTACTGACATGTAGTTATTTTCATATACATTCTGTAGTTTATAGTTGCTCAGGTTTACCTTACAGCTTTACCAAGGATAGTACAATTCCTGTCATACTGTATATATGTATATATCACCCATTCTTTAGAATTGGGACAAATCATGTTTGACCAAAAAATCTTTTAATTATTACTTAAGACAACAAATGAAATCCCAAATTTTCTCTTAAAAATGTACATTTAAGTGTTTTATGGATCATTTATTACATTTTTTGGACTAATTAAATTGACTAAACTACTATACCTGCCGAGGGCCAGGAAACACCCTTGTCCCAGACAAGAATTCACAATTTCAAATGATTAAACAACGTGTTAAATCGTGTTTAAACAATGTGTTCAACACCTAAAACTAACACTTCCTACTGATAGCATATGTGTGAAAATGTACTCTAATAATCCTCTTTGTTTTAAAATGAAATAATTTAATGAAATAGATTTAAATAAAAATGTTATTTATTCAGTCATAAAAAGGGTTAGCCATATCCTAAGGACCCCTGTCTCATTCCATAGTTTCACAGAAAGCAACAAGGTTACTTTTTCTTTAGTAAGTTTTCTATTTTTTATTTTTATTAAAAAAACAATATTTACTGTAGATCAGCAGTGTCTCAAACATAACAGGGTCAACTTCATCTTCCTTCTAAATCAAAACAAAATTATAATTATGGTTTAAAAATGTGTATTTTCACTTCTTAGCAACTGAGAAAAATGGCTACTTACTATGGCTATGGAGAAAATATAACATTTCCTCAATTCTGTAACTCCATCAACTCTATTATTTTGTCTGGCAGAGTTCACTTCTATGCTGACGGAGGTCAATTCTCTTAAGTAATTGTTATTGAAATTAGCAATTTATTTTCAATTCCTGAATTGTTTTTTTTAGCTGAAACATCTGCTTTAGCAAAACTAGCTTCTTGTAATGGGAGTCCTGAGTGAATGTCAGGAATTGCAAAAAGTGATATTTAGGAAAAAATGTCATCACAGGGAAAGGTCCCTTTACAGTGTTTAATAGCCAAGGCTTTCATCTATCAAAATATATATTTTTTATTCTTCAATATATAATTGAAGAATAAAAAACAAACACCAAAAAAACAAGGCTTTGTCTCAATTCTCAAGAGGGGTGATATATATATATATATATGTACAGTGCCCTCCACTATTATTGGCACCCCTGGTAAAGATGAGTAAAAAGGGTTATACAAAATTCACCATTTGGTGAATTAGCTTAATTGGACACTGAAAACATTTCAAAAAATCCAACCTTTTATTGAAGTAAATTTATTATGAGAAAAGAAAATCCCTCAAGAAATAATTATTTTTAACAAAACCACATGTGCCACTATTATTGGCACCCCTGCATTTATATATAGAATAAAGTAATAATTTTTAATATTTGGTCGCATATCCTTTGCATGCCATGACTTCCTGATATCTGTGACCCAACAACATCAAAAGACTCTTGATATCTTATTTTCTGGTACTCTTACAAGCGATACTATAACATCTCTGCATTTGAATGGATCTCTATGGGAATTGGGGGGAATTGGGACTAGATTTAGATGTAAATTACACTGGAACAGTATGGAACACATGGTTGGCTAAGTCATCAAAGGTGTAATGTATCAAACAAGCCTTAAACCACCACTCTGCTGCCAGAAATACAGTAGATATGGATGGATAACTTGAAGGGTTTCTTCTCCTGACTTATTTTTCCATAGAGTTCAATAGGAAAATTTGTCAGGAGAAACAACCCTTAAAGTGATCCATCCATATCTACTGCATATCTGGCAGCAGAGTGATGGTTTGAGGCTCGTTTGATACATCAGACCCTTGATAACTTAGAACCATTTAGCCAACCATGTGTTCCATACTGTTCCAGTGTAATTTACATCTAAATCTAGTCCCACCCCCCAATTCCCATAGAGATCCATTTAAGGGATCACTTTAAGGGTTGTTTCTCCTGACAAATTTTCCTATTGAACTCTATGGAAAAATAAGTCAGGAGAAGAAACCCTTCAAGTTATCCATCCATATCTACTGTATGTCTGGCAGCAGAGTGATGGTTTGAGGCTTGTTTGATACGTCAGACCCTTGATGACTTAAAGCCGTTTAGCCAAACATGTCTTCCATACTGTTCCAGTGAAATTTGCAGCTAAATCTAGTCCCACCCCCCAATTCCCATAGAGATCCATTCAAATGCAGAGACGTTATAGTATCGCTTGTAAGTACCAGAAAATAAGATATCAAGAGTCTTTTGATGTTGTTGGGTCACAGACATCAGGAAGTCATGGCATACAAAGGATATGCGACCAAATATAAAAAATGATTACTTTATTCTATATATAAATGCAGGGGTGCCAAAAATTGTGGCACACATGGTTTTGTTAAAAATAATTATTTCTTGATGAGGAATTTATTTTTCTCATAATTAATTTACTTCAATTGAAGGTTGGATTTTTCTAATTTTTTCAGTGTGAGAAGCTAATTCACCAAACAGTGAATTTTTTATAACCCTTTTTACTCGTCTTTACCAGGGGTGCCAATAATAGTGGAGGTCACTGTGTATATATATATATATTATATATATCACCCCTCTTGAGAATTGAGACAAAGCCTATTGTGTGTGTGTGTGTGTGTGTGTGTGTGTGTGTGTGTGTGTGTGTGTGTGTGTGTGTGTGTGTGTGTGTGTGTGTGTGTGTGTGTGTGTGTGTGTGTGTGTGTGTGTGTGTGTGTGTGTGTGTGTGTGTGTGTGTGTGTGTGTGTGTGTGTGTGTGTGATATATCTTGTAGATTAAACATGATAAAGTTGTAAGGCAAACCTGAGAAACTATAAACTACAGTACATTGACTCTGTGAATACCAGTGGAATGATACACTGGTATTTGTACTATTTCCTTCTTCCAGTGCCCCAGTGTTTATCTTCTGAATGTAACATCAGCTGATTTATCAGATTAACTACCTCCCACTCATGACTCAAGGCAGGATTGTTCATTTCACCCCAAATTTCACCCTTTCCCTCAGGTTATTATACTCTGAGCTCATTATCATATATTAGCTACTCTTATTTTTGTTATGTGTTTCTATGTAATTGCAAAGACTATAATTAGGGTGCTGTGTGCACACTGTCATTTCAAGCTGATACTTAAAAACACTCCTACGCCCATTTGTATATCAGTGTCAACAGTTCTCATTCTCTTTCTATGATATTAAAAAGAGCATTTAAAAATATTCCATTTAAGTGAATGGAGATGCATTTAACGTCCATTGCAGTGAAACACTGCTTTATTTAAGGGTCATACCACAAGTGCTTATTTTAGCGTTATTGCATGATGATCCCATATATATCAGTGTGCTCCCTTGAACTCTCACTCCTCCTTGTCTTGTTCATTCAGAACAACACTGGGCACTGGTGTCATTGCTACAAGGAAATATGCTGACTTCTCTCATTCTCAGTTACTCATTAATGATTTGTAAAAGAAAATGAATACATAAAGTTTCATGTCTAGGGTAGATAACCTGCTACTGTTGATGTCACACCTGGGGAAACAAATCTTAGAAGAAAAAAAACACCTCTCAACACAAAAGGTCATTCTCGCTTCTGCTACCGTTAAATGTTTTACTTCCTGCTCTGTTTTTTGGGCAGAATAAAAGCTCCCTGTGGGCAGAGGATCGCTTCAGAGGGGTGGGCCTATTTGGTGATGTCAGAAGGGGGCGCTGTCCCGAGATTCACACCTTTTTGATGACGATTCCTCATTTTCGTTTTCGTAACCATGGGCATCAAGTTGTGTCACATGTAAAGGACACTCTCACAGCTGTCAACATCCCTGAAAGGGAGCAGGTGGAAAGATTTTTGTGCGAGAAGTTTTAGCCACTAAATTGAATGCGCAATAAACTTGTATTTGACACCTGTGTTCAATTTCACTGGAAAAGCAATAGACGACACAAGTACAATGCTGAGCACAGTGCATTCTGGAAGCAGGCAAGGGTGAGCCCAGTGACAAATGTTAGATATGTGTTTAAAAATGCTAATATAACACAGGGCATGTGCATGTACCCTGACAATGTATGATCAAGAACAGGAAATTTAAACAGTCATAATTTAATTACTCTTTAATAATACCCTATACTACTCTGTCTTGCTAATACAGAGTAATTCCTGAGTGCTATGTAAGCCAGAAACAAGTCAATTTAACTTTGCAGACTTCACTGCCTGAAGCCTGTAACCCATAGGCATCACCAGACACTGGGTATCTTCCCTGGTGATGCTCTGCCAGGCCTGTAACCTACAGGCATCACCAGACACTGGGTATCTTCCCTGGTGATGCTCTGCCAGGCCTGTAACCTACAGGCATCACCAGACACTGGGTATCTTCCCTGGTGATGCTCTGCCAGGCCTGTAACCTACAGGCATCACCAGACACTGGGTATCTTCCCTGGTGATGCTCTGCCAGGCCTGTATTGTAACCGTCTTCAGTTCCTGTTTGTTTTGGGGCGTTTTAGCTTCAGCAAGTGAACCACATGTTCAATGCTTGTGATTGGCTTAGCCAGTGAAGAACATTCCACTCTTTGGCCCTGAAAAACTCCTTGGTTGTTTAATTACCATTATGTTTGGGGTCATTGTCCTGCTGCAAGGTGAAGTGCCGTCCAATGACTTTTGAGGGATTTGGTTGCATCTGAGCAGATAAGGTGTTTCAATACACAGAATTCATCTTGCTGTTGCAGTTCCAGTGGCAGCCGTACCATATGTCCAAACCATAACACTACTTCCACCATGTTTCACAGATGAGGGGGAGGTTTCACTGATTCTGTGCTTTGGAAGTTCCTCTTTCTCCACACTTTCCTCTTTCCATCACTTTGGTACAGGTTAATACTTGTCTCATCTGTCCATTAGACTCTTTAATGTACTTTGTTTTTACCAAACTAACCTGATCATTTGGTTCTTGAGGCTTACCAGTGGTTTGCATCTTGCAAGGAACCCTCTGAGAATACGCTGGTGTCGTCTTCTCGTTGTAGAAACGTCTATGTCTACATCCTGAAGAGTGTTCTTGATCTGTTTTCTTCACAGTTAGAAATATTGTTCGGTCATCCACTCCAGTGGTCTTCGATGGTCCACTAGGTTGATTGCTATTGCTGAGCTCACCCGTGATTTCTTGTTTTCTAACAATGTGTCAAACAGTTGATTTTGGCACATCTAATTTTGCTTATATCTCTGATCTATTTAGTCAGATTTCTTTTCAGACTCATGATGGCCGACAACCAACTCTAGACGTTAAGTTAGACCTAAATTTCTTGTGCATGAACTAATCATGCAAAGACACACAGCTGGCCAAGAAACAATCAATTTTCCAATTACGTTTGCTCCCCTGAAATGGGGGGGACTATGTTTAGAAAGAGCAGTAATTCCTACACAGATCAACTGATATGGATGTAAAAAAATATTATCAGAATCATTGGCAACACTAGAAATTGTAACAAACAAAACCTAATTAGTAGAACTATATTCCCACTCATATTTAACTTTTTCTAAGCATACCTGAGTCTTTTGGAACTACTCTCCTGTCCCATGTGCAAACAAGTTGGGACAGTATGTAAAATGCACATAAAAGCAGAAAGCAGTGATTTGTAAATTTTCTTGTACATATATTTAATTGAAAACAGTCCAAAGAAAAGATATTTAATGTTTTACCTTATCAACTTTATAGATTTTTGTAAATATACACTAATTTCGAATTTGATGCCTGCAACACGTTCCAAAAAAGTTGGGACAGGGGCAAAAAAAAGACTAGAAAGTTAAAAAAACACTCGTTTGGAACATTCCACAGGTAAACAGGTGATGATCATGACTGGGTATAAACGGATATCCAAAGACTCTCGATATCTTATTTTCAGACACTCTTACAAGCGATACTATAACCTCTCTGCATTTGAATGGATCTCTATGGGAATTGAAGGGTGGGACTAGATTAAGCTGTAAATTACATGGGAATAGTATGGCACCCATGGTTGGCTAAATGGCTGTAAGTCATCAAGAGTTTGCGGTATCAAACGGGCCTCAAACCATCACTTTGCTGCCAGATATGCAGTAGACCTTTAAAGTAATCCAGTCATAGTTATTCAGAAAAGAGCCTTATCCCCACTGTGATGTATGGTGGTAGATATGTGATGTTTTGTTTTTCCTCCCAAGGCCCTGGGAACCTTGTTAGGATACATGGCATATGTGGGTCGTGGTTGGATTTTCCAGCAGGACAATGATCCGAAGCATACCTCAAAATCTACACAAAAATGGTTCACTGACCACAGAATCAAAGTGTTGCAATGGCCATCCCATTCCCCTGACCTGAACCCCATTGAATACCTGTGGGGTGAGCAGAACCCCATTGAATACCTGTAGGGTGAGCAGAACCCCATTGAATACCTGTGGGGTGAGCAGAACCCCATTGAATACCTGTAGGGTGAGCAGAACCCCATTGAATACCTGTGGGGTGAGCAGAACCCCATTGAATACCTGTGGGGTGAGCAGAACCCCATTGAATACCTGTGGGGTGAGCAGAACCCCATTGAATACCTGTGGGTGTGAGCAGAACCCCATTGAATACCTGTGGGGTGAGCAGAACCCCATTGAATACCTGTAGGGGTGAGCAGAACCCCATTGAATACCTGTGGGGTGAGCAGAACCCCATTGAATACCTGTAGGGTGAGCAGAACCCCATTGAATACCTGTGGGGTGAGCAGAACCCCATTGAATACCTGTGGGGTGAGCAGAACCCCATTGAATACCTGTGGGGTGAGCAGAACCCCATTGAATACCTGTGGGGTGAGCAGAACCCCATTGAATACCTGTGGGGTGAGCAGAACCCCATTGAATACCTGTGGGGGTGAGCAGAAGAGGAGCATCGACAAGCAATAATCAAGGACTCCAAGGATCTGGAGAGATTTTGTATGGAGGAATGGTCTGAAATCCCTTGATAGGTGTTCTCCAACCTCATCCAACATTACAAGGGAGGATAAGTGCTGTTATCTTGGCAAAGGGAGGGTGAACAAAATACTAAATATAGGGATGCCAATAATTGTGACACACATTTTCTTCCAAGTAAAAATTATTTTGTATTCAAGATTTGTTTTTCCTCTGATCAATGGTATCACAGTTAATCTATATAATTTTCTCATTTTTCTGAGCATAGAAGACATTTGATAAACAATAACTTGAATCTAATCCTGAACTTTTTGCCCATATTAATTGACGATTCCAATACTACTGTACTCCAGGTACTGTATCTGCAATGCGTTTATAGTGCAAGGAAAGTGTAAATCCTCAATCATCCCAAGTGGCCAAAGTGTACTGCAATGTATTGGAAATAGAGTATGCTGACCTTTTTTGTCAATATATTTTGTCATGTCTAGTGAAATTTTATTAATATGTTTTATTTCAATATAGTTTCAGTGAAATGTATTTCTGTAATGGCTGAATCCAGACTTTGATCCTGCTATCCTGACTCGCAGACGCAAAAATTGTTCATTGTTTTAAAATGTCAAGAGTTCCCATGAGATATCAGAAAACACAAAGTGAACAGAAATAATAATACATTTGTGCCCACCTGCTGTAATCTTCCAACAGGTTCAAACCTTCAAGAACACACTGAGGACAGAGGAGTCAAAAGTTCCCCATTCCTGCACCTATCAGGGCTTTATGTGCGTGAATAATTCATGAGATTTATTTTGCTGACAAAATGCCTGTTTGCGAAATTGAACCACTCAAACTTTTGTGTTCTTTTCCATGCCTAATGAAGTCATGCCGATTCGTTGTGCTTGAGGGGGTCACCAGAAGTGCTTTTTGAAGATATTCATGAGCCACTGAGCTCAGTTATGAGCTAAATTTGATGCCATAAACCAATGTACCTTATTCCTCAGTATCCCGCCCCCAAAGGGGCCTTGCAAATTCCTTTCTGGGGTTTGGGTTCAGGGTTCTGCAATTGTTTTGTGCGCCTGTGTTTGTTCACCAGGTTCCCAGTGAAAACGTTACGCCTCTTACCGCTCCTAATGGCCGGCCAGCGTGCCTATGCATAAATAAGACCTCTGCATGCCCAGCCCCCAAATCGCAGAGCGAGCCATGCAGGTAATTACCTCTCAATTTATAATCTAGAGAGAGAGAGAGCAACATTTTACTTTTAACATCTCCATTGTTCGGCTATTGAGATAAATTCCTTTTTTAAGATTTTCCAAGCCTTTGACCATTACCCATGCCAAATGTCAAACAGTTTCATTTTAAAAGAAAAGGAAAAATGCAAAAAAACACACAATAAAACAATTAAATGGAACAACAAATTATTCAGCCCATCATTATCTATCAAAGAGATGGAAAGAGACTAGATTAAACATTACACTCACTCCATGATTACTCAGATTACTCATCGGCCTGGCCTCACCGATAAGCATTCTGGGTCTGTAGTCCATTTGCTTGTTTGATACAATGTGACCCTCTGATTGATTGATCGATTGAAATTCTTTACTGATCATTTGGAATACAAGTGGCCCCTCTGACCGGAGATGCCCCAATTTGCAAAAATAATCGAAAGGAATAAAACACAATAAAGCCAAAGGCTTATTTCCATTGTGGTCCTCTGTGATGTGTTAGGTTCTTCTTCCCAGTGTACCAGAGGGGAAAGTGTATGTGTGTGTGTGTGTGTGTGGTGTGTGAGGTGGGGGGGTTGTTGTGGTGAGGGTTCTGTGGAAGATTTCAGCAGTGGAACTTGTGTTAGGAGAACAGTTCTGGTAGAGTGAACTCCCAAATCGCTGCCCCCCCACCCCCCACCCCATCTTCCTATCAACCTCCCACTGCACTCTTCCTCTTTTGCAAATTCCAAATGCCCAATGCAAATTCCGTGACACAGTACATTTGTTTGAAGAAAAACTGCTTCTTCTCATCTTGGGTTTTTGTGCTGTTTGGCCTTCAATCCCACAGTTCATGTGTTTTTAGTCACCTATGCCCCTGCATCCCGATGGCGATTATACCCTATGCAGTAATGTCCCCCTTCCATGTTTGTTTTTACATGTATGTAGTTGGATGTATATCTCCTCTGTGAACCTCTTTTCACAATATGTCAACGTAAAGAGGGGTTTAAGCCATGCACACATTTTCTGACGCTACCTTTGTTTTGTCTGTGGTGTTTGCCCAGCTATCAAGTACAAAGGCTAACGGATTGGCCTTTCAATGTGATTTTTTCTGAAGTATGCTCATATTTCTCCTCACTTAGTTGCAAGTCTGTTACAGTTCTTTTGTATCTGGTCACAGTAGAGTTCCTGACTGTGTGTGTGTGTGTGTGTGTGTGTGTGTGTGTGTGTGTGTGTGTGTGTGTGTGTGTGTGTGTGTGTGTGTGTGTGTGTGTGTGTGTGTGTGTGTGTGTGTGTGTGTGTGTGTGTGTGTGTGCGTGTTTGTGTGTGTGTGTCTGTGTGTGTGTGTGTGTGTGTGTGTGTGTGTGTGTGTGTGTGTGTGTGTGTGTGTGTGTGTGTGTGTGTGTGTGTCTGTGTCTGGGCATGTGTCCTTCTTTACTCAATCTTGTTCTTCCTGAATTGAAAACAGATTGCCACTCAAAGACACTTGACTTAGATCTGGTTGAGTCGCCTAACTTGAGAGGTTATAATGTATTTCTAAACTGCCAACATCTGCCATATACAGTGCCCTCCACTATTATAGGCACCCCCTGCATTTATATATAGAATAAAGTCATCATTTTTAATATTTGGTCACATACCCTTTGCATGCCATGACTTCCTGATGTCTGACTGTGACCCAACAACATCAAAAAACTCTTGATATCTTATTTTCTGGTACTCTTACAAGCGACTTATTTTTCCATGGAGTCCAATAGGAAAATTTGTCAGAAGAAGCAACAGTTAAAGTGATCCATCCATATCTACTACATATCTGGCAGCAGAGTGATGATTTGAGGCTTGTTTGATACTTCAGACCCTTGATGACCTACAGCCATTTTACTAACCATGTATTCCATACTGTTCCAGCATAATTTACAGCTAAATCTAGACCCGCCCCCCACAATTCCCATAAAGATCCATTCAAATGCAGAGACGTTATAGTATCGCTTGTAAGAGTACCAGAAAATAAGATATCAAGAGTATTTTGATGTTGTTGGGTCACAGAGGATATGCGATCAAATATTAAAAATGATTACTTTATTCTATATATAAATGCAGGGGGTGCCAATAATTGTGGCCCACGTGGTTTTGTTATCGTATAATTATTTCTTGATGAGGGATTTTTTTTTTCTCATAATAAATTTACTTCAATTAAAAGTTGGATTTTTTCTCATTTTTTCAGTGTGACATTAAGTTAATTCACCAATTTTTTATAACCCTTTTTACTCATAACCCTTTTTACCAGGGGTGCCAATAATAATGGAGGGCACTGTATGTGGTATGAGGAAGTTGTACTGTTTACAGTGATTTATATGTCCTTGTGAACCACTTTAATCGTGTTTATTTCGGTGCATATCCTTGTCATGTTTAAAAAATTTGTAAACAGCAAGAAGTACCCTACCTGCTGAAAACAATAGTTAAACCATGACATTTCTAATTGAAAATAATGCTAATTGAAAACCCACACAATCTCTATTGCCTACATAAATATTTTCATCATGCCAGAAACTTATATTCAAGTAGTATAGTTCTATCTGTACCAAAAGAGGTTTTTAAACATACTTGTAATTTATAATTTTATCTTAAATTATGAGATTTATTGACATGAATTGTACGACATACATTTTTCTGTTCCCTCGTAACCAAATTTAAAATGTGTTTGTAGATTAAGAGATTGAGATTAAGAAATATTTGTATTTTTGCGTGATATTATTTGCTTATTTTTCTGTCTGGGATTATTAGCGAAGCAGTCAGCCCTTTTTAGTCCAAAACCTTGACCAAGACCTGAACAAAACCTGGACTGATCTTGATTTAGAGGCATTGTAGTATCATGTATTTAATGTTGTATGTACATACATTTTTGCTGGCCAAGAATAAGACTGAGAATATAATCCCACAAGACAAGGGACTGGTTCCACGACCGTATTGCTGTGTGATTTGTTTCTCACTAGGTGGCGCCAGTGAAAAGAGATGCAGAGACAACTTTGAATTTGCAAGGTCCTCTGGGATTATTCCAGGTGGCTCATAATCATTAGTGCCTCAACAAAAGCAGCACTGTGCCACACTACTGGACAGGGGCTTGAGACCCACACATTCCCTGTCTACCAATCACCATCATGCAAATCCCCTCTGAAGAGTGAGTTTCAGTGTCATTAACATCTAGCTGCCTTATAAATGGAGACTGTCTTCAACCATCAGACAGACCAGGGCCCTTCCTCTTTTTTGCCTGGTGTTTTTAGGAACAACAACTGTTCTCTCTCTCTCTCTCTCTCTCTCT